>PVKN010009506.1:7026-23931 GCA_004027915.1 Capromys pilorides
CAACCTTGCACTTGCCAGGCACTTGTGCCACAGAGCTGTCTCCCTGGTCCCTCTGAAGGTTTTTTTAATTGTAGAAATTATTCCATTTAACTACATATTTCACAATGGTTTTCTTAAAAACCTTCACATGTTCTTGTGCAACTTTAATGTTCATATCACTCTTGACAGAATGAGCAGTATTTCTTTGGTTTCACCTAAAATCCAGACTACAATCAAAGTTCTCTGATCATCGAAGTACATTTAATTCTATTTAGTTGGCTATATCCTAGTTTAGCCATCTAAAACAAGATTTAGAGGGAGACTACACAGGAAAAAATTTAAGGCATTCTCTTCATAAAATATTTCTTAAAAAGAATATACCTTTTATACATAGGTAAGTTTATAAGCATTTAGGTACATGAGAATATTTCTTTTTATCTGTGATTAATTAATATTACCCATGACACAAGTTCCCATTTTAAATAGTGTGATGTCATGCTTTTTAAAAATTTAATTTTTTTTGAAACAGGATCTTTCAAGGTAGTTCAGGCTGTTCTTGAACTCGTAGTGATCCTCCTGCCTCAGCCAATGAGTGCTGGATTACAAGTGTACACTACAATATGTGGTTTTACTTGTCAGAAAGTATAATTAGGGTGACTCTTGGTTGGTGTAAGTACAACTTTCTGCCATATTATGATAGTTATCTGCCCAATTCTTCATACGGTGAACATCAAGTACAAATTATGGAAAGGCATGGCATTTCTCACACTGCCTTAAAAACACCTGTGCTGTTATAAAAATATAGTAAAACTGGGACTGTAGGTATAACTCAGTGATGGAGAGTTTGCATACAGATGCAATTTCCAGAGTCACACACATACAGAATGCTTTTAAGTATTTTATCTAAGCTGGTCATGGTGGTGCATGCCTGCCATCCCAGCACTCAGGAGGCTGAGGCAGGAGGATTGTTGCAAGTTTGAGGCCAGCATGGGTTACAACCTGAGCTGCATTGCGAAACCCTATCTCAAAAAGACAAAATAGGGCTGAGGAGATAGCTCAGTGGTCTAAGAGCCTGCCTGGCAAGTGTAGGGACCTGAGTTTCATCTCAGTCCCAGTACTGCATGCTGTGCCAGCCCCACCCAGACGTGCTGAACCAGCCACCAAAAATGGGGTGTGGTGATAAATACCTGTAATCTTAGCACTGCGGAGGCTAAAACAGGAGGATCACTAAGAGTCCAACCTATACAGTGAGATCCTATACCGAATATATAATTTTTTGAAAAAACAAAATAAAGAAATAAATAAAAATTTAAGTACTTTATATTAAAATGGGGGGGGGGTATTGGAAACTGGGATCTTTGTATCTAGCTATACTCCAAGTCCTATTCTTTTCTTTTGAGATAGGGTCTCGCTTAAGTTGCTAAACTTCCTAGGTTATGGTTGAACTAGTCCTCTGCCTCAACCTTCCAGAGTTCTAGGAATGACAAGCATCTTCCACCACACTCAGCAACACATTTAATTTTTTAAAGTCGTTAAGAATATGCTACTTGGCATTGTGACACACGCTTGTAATTCCAACTCTTGGGAAGCTGAGTTACGAGAATCGTAACTGAGTTCAAGGTCAGTCTGGACTATGTAGTCTCAAAACAAAACAAAACAGAATGTATTTGGCTAGATATGATGGCAAAGCCTATAATCTAAGAACTTAGGAGAAAGAAAAAGCACCATAAGTTTGATGCCAGCCTGAGCCATGTAGTGAGATTAAGATCAGCCTGAAGTAGGGCTTAGGCAGCAATTTCTGGCATTCAGGGATACTGTGGTCTTGGACATGGATGCCTCCATCAGTATCAAGAACTTACATCTCATATCTCAGTCCCTTCATGCCACCAGACATCATGCCCAAAGTGATTTGGTCATCAGAGTTTTGCTATACTGCTCTCTGATGACATTAATTCTGAATGGCTCCTTGGTATCAGATTGGCCAATGTCATAGTTTTGAGTTTTGCAAAGGGAACAATATAATACAGAATACAGTTTATGAGATTATTTTATAATTAATTACACAAAGAATCATATACATAGAGTACAGGAAACCTGAACACACACTAAAGACCAAAGAATACAGCGAAGGCCTGGATCCTAATATCCTGCATGAGTCTAGGTGAAAACTGAGCACTCATAACAATGCCTCCACAAGTGCAATGCAGACTTGATTCACAGAGCTGCACTGGGATGGTCCAAAGGTCATGATAGAAGCTAGAAAATTTGTGCCAGAGGGATGAAGGACCTGGGCTAGCAGGCTGAGGGATCTGAACTGGAGCCCTAAAGTAACACTCAAGGTAACAAGCAGAGTTCTTCTTAAAAGTACCACAGCCATCCTCAGCAACAGTGAGGTGCTGAGCTCCTCCAGTGATGAGAAAAGCTGAGTTACCAGCAGGAAAGCCAATGTGCCAGGCTTCTCTAGAAGACTGAGCAGTGTACCTCCAGAGCCAGGAAGCTATGCTCAAGGTGAGGACCAGGACTCCCCCAAAATGAACCGTAGCCATTCTCAATGACAAGGTCCCAAGATGCTGCTGCTCCTCCAACAAGAATAGCCAAGTTCATCAAGAAAGTCAGTATGACAAGGTCCCCAACTAGCAGCTCCCAACAGCTCCCCTAACACCCTCCTTCCTTCTCCAGTTCTGCCTCTTATAGTACTGGCAACAATCTTCAGGTTAGCCTCTCTCACACAGAACCAGTTCAGCTGGGCATAATAAGTAGACCACCAGTTGGCAATCCACCATAGCAAATGTTTTTAAAATTCATGGAAGAAGCATTGGCATTCTCGACAGCAAGAACAAGACAGGATAAGTTCTTGGTTCCCAAGAGCCAAGCAGCTACAGTGAGCAGAACCATGGCAGGCCAACCCTAGGTCTGGCAGAAAGGGAAGGAGGAGGAGAGATGTGCAGCAGGAATAGAAGCCACGCCAAGCAGTGAACAAGGTTCAAAAGGCTATATTCTTATAACAATTGACCTGAAAGACAATTTGACCTGAAAGACACAAAAAATATGAAGACTAAGTTTAGGTCAGAATTGAACTGTACCACCTCTTAAAATGTGAGGCAAACGCTATGGATTTTAATTTATTTTCTTTAATTACTTTAATTACTTTCTTTTTTAACCTTCTTTTAGGGGATAAAATAATTCTCTCCTCTCTTCCTCTCCTCCATGCTTTCCATGAGCCGTTCCACAAATATGTCATTTATGACATTTTATTTTATTTTTTATTTTTATTCTTTATTCTTTATTTATTTATTTATTTATTGTATATTAGTACAAGGTGTTCAGGGTCTCACTACAAGGATCAGACTCATAGTGAACCACCTGTGTTCAGCCTCCCAAGAGCTCTGATTATAGGCTGTAGTGGTTGATACGTTGTGTCAACTTGGCTGGATGACTCTGGCAGCCTAGCTCCCTGTTGGTGGGAGTCCCGACCAGGGGTACATTGGTTCCTCCCTGGAGCAGGATCAGGGCCTGCCTAGGATATGATTGGTTCCTCCCTAGAGTGGGATCAAGGGCCCATGCTGGGGTATGATTGATTCCACCCTAGGGCACAATGGGCCCACGTCAGAGTGACTGAGCACAGAGACCTTCTAGAGGACTGAGGAAGGAGTCAAGACGTCACTTCCTTGGAGAAGCTTCAGTCTTCACATTCAGCCTGGACTTCATCGTCTGGCTCGCAGAGCAGACTCTTCAGTCTCCAGCTTGGATCTTTCACCATCTGTCGCAGACTCTTCAGCGTCCATCACAGACACTTCAGTCTTCCATCACAGACCCATCAGCCGACGGATAGAGACTTACACAGAGCACTGCAGTGAGTTTCAGACCTCGGGACTGAATTCTCCAGTCCAGAGCATACAGATGCCCTCTGCACGCTTCCTCATCTGACTCTGTGGCTGACTATTGTAAGCCAATCTTATAACTCCTTATATATTGTATATTTTGTGTTAATATCTGTTCCGTATATCTTTCTGTTCCTCTAAGTAAAACCCTGACCAATACACAGGCACACACCACCATGCCTGGTCTCAGTCACCACCTCCGGGCACCCTGGGAGCAGCCAGCATGGGCACACCAGAGATCAAACCCAAGCCGAAGCATCCGCATAGGCAGGCGCTTTAATCTGCTGAGCTATTTGGCCAGCCCTATGACATTTTATTTTGATTGATGTGTAAAGTTGGAAACCATGCAAACAAGTCAATATTATGTAGGGCAGGTTATATTGAAGATAAGAACAAAAATAGTTGTCTGCCTCTGTGTTTTTGCTCTCCCAATAACAAAACTCACTGCCTTTAATTATAGCTTGAGACTGTGTGTTGAAATATTTAATCTCTGAGTAATGACTGGACTTCAGTTTCCTAATTGGCATCTATGTGTTTTGCATCTCTGCCAAAGCCTAAATCTAAGTCTGGGCATGCAATACTATGCGGACTCTGGTAAATACTTTAGCTACCTTAGCTCTACAACAATAATGTTTCAACAAAGAAGTGAAGGATAAATATCATATCGTACAATTCCAGATTTTTAATGCCTGATCAACAACCTAATAGGGTTTACAGATCAATCCACAAGTGTGTGGTTGGCAGCACACCATAAAGTATAATAGGGGGCCCTAAAGAAAACCTTGGCTTTGAGAATATGTCTTGCTTATTCTTGAATGATATTTCAAACACCTGGGAGTAGTTCCCAGAAGATAATGCTCCACCCATATCAGGTGGCTTATTTAAAACCCTGTGAAACTAGCTTACAAAGTCTGTACGAGTGGGTTAGGTAAAGAAATTATTAGTTTGAACTCCATCTGCAAAAATTATTGTTTTCCTAGGTGAAGAATCAAGAAAAATGTCATTTGGGCATCTTCTCTGCATTATCTTAGCATCATTCTGTTTGAAACAAGACATTCATCCTTTGCAACACACCTCCTCAGGGAGGCCACAAGATGCCTATGGGCACTGGGCCAAGATCTCTCAGCCCCTGAATAATGCATGTTCCCTTCTGTCGTTTCACCCAGCCAGCCATTATTCAGAGGTAAAGGTGGAGCAAGAGATGGAATTACTGAGCCCAGCAGTTCTGCCCATTCAGAAGGTTGCTACAGTAAGCCAAACCCTTGACTGCACAGGCTCTGAAGGTAGGTGGCCAGAATTGTTCCCTACAGATGAGGACAGAGAGGAAGGGGTTCTGCTTTTCATTCTGGTTACAATGGAGAGGCAGATGTCCTCTATCTCCTACAGCAGTGTCTTCAGCTATAGTAGAATCCAGGGCTGGGTACAGCCCTGTGTGAGAAATGTTGGAGCTCCATGGTCACCCAGGAACAAAGTCTGTGCCATCCTCTGAAAATGCAAAGAGCATAAGCACCTCTGTATATGGAACTAAGATGGAACCTTTCTGTACCAAGGCAATACAAAAAATGACAAAAAGCCACTCCCAAATGCTAAACCTCACTGTGGCTTGCTTAATAGCATCAGAACAGTGCCATACTTGCCTGGCCAGGCTTGCCTGAGTGCAGGCAGGCAGGGTGTGCAACTAATGTGGTCACCTGGAGCTGTTCTTCATGCTGTATTCACCCAGGCATGAGGCAATCAGAAGTTTTACAGCTTTCAAATTCAGATGAGAAACAGCCAATCATGTTCCTGCTGTAACACTCAGTGCTCTCTCTGAGTTCTCTCTGCTATTCACGAGATGGGATTTTTGACCTTGTGTCACAGAGTTTAATACCACAGGTAAGAGGCAGCCCTGGGACAGGAGCAAAGCATGCACTGCTTGACTCTAAATGTCACATTTTCCCCACCTCCCCCACTTCCTCACTTTCTATCAAAGAAAAAAAAAAAAAAGAACTGAACCTAATTTGTAGATAAACACTGTTGCCCATCCACATTGTATTATTAACTAGTTCTGTGTTTCACTGTGATGAAACTCACTGAGCCCAACTGGCTCTAATTAGAGGTGACAAGTGTCTTGATGACATAAGGCCATAAAATCCCTTACTTCTTAAAAATCAATATCTTCATTCCTGGTTAATATTCTGAGTTTACAGTGTTCTGTAGATAAGATATGATTCTCAATCTGCAGGACACAGACTGGCTGCTATTCACAGTTGTCAAGGAGATTAATTCCCTGTAATGCCCCATCCTATGGGCAATTACTCTGTAGTTCATGTAGTCATGTCCACCAACCACTGCAGAAGGGGTGGGAGAAGGCACTTGAGAAAGACCTGGCTATGTGTACACCATTATTGATGCCGTGGCAACAGCTCAGCGGCACTTAGAGCCTCTTCACCAAAACTGCACTTATTCCTAAACATTCCTGGGCATGGAATCAGTCATCCAGACACAGTACCAAGCCCAGATGGTACCTCCAGGACCAGCATACCCCACTGATTTTGTGGGGCTAGATTTTTTTTGTTTTGAAACAGAATCTTACTATATATTCCAGGTTGGACTTCAACTCACTATGTAGCCCAAACTGGTATCAAGTTCACAGTCCTCTTGCTTTAGCCTCCCAAGTTCTGGACTAAGAGGTATGCACTACCATGCCAATTGCTTCAAATGGATTTTAACTATGTGTGGGTGTGGTAGCACATGCCTATAATTTCAGCATTCTGGAAGACTGAGGCAGGAAGATTCCAAGTTACAGCCCAGTCTAGGCAATGTAGTGATCTAGAGGACCTGTTTCAAAATAAAAAATTATAAAAGAGCTAAGATGTAGCTTGCCTTAGTTACTTTTGACTCGTTGCTGGGACAAATACCTGACAATCAAAATGAAGGAAGGAAAGGTTTATTTAGCTCACAGTTACTGGAGGTTTCAGTCTATATTTGGCTGGCCCAAGGCTGAGTGGAACAGGGCAGAGAGCATCCAGTTCATGGCAGCGGAACAGCAACAATCACGACAGAGGCAACAGACCAAGCAGGGCACAGAGAGCAACAGCATGAGTCTGTCTCTCTGTCTCTCTTTATATTGCATTCAGGCTCTCTGCCTTAGCCTATCCACCTTAGGCCACACCCATAATCCCAGCCGTACTCAGACCCATAGTCCCATCAGTACTAAAACACATAATCCCAGTGGATCAAGAGTCAAGTAATCCCAGCAGTACTCAGACCCATAGTCCAATCAGTACTAAAACACATAATCCCAGTGGATTATGACTCAAGTCTCAAACTCTAAAAGTCCCCACCCCATGATTGCATGAGGCTTTGGGGGCACAACTAGACATAAACCGTAACATAGCTCAATACCAAAGTCCTGGATTTAAAACCAGTACCACCAAAAAAAGGGGAAGTTATTAAAATAAATGACAGAAAGTTACCATTTGTTAATATTGGTAATTCTGTGTCATGACCATGTAAGAGCTTGATGTTTTGTTCTTTGTAGTTCTTTAAATTTAATTATATGAGAACAACATATATTTATAAGTATTTTACATTACATATGATTATGATTAAGTTCCAAAAAAAAGAAGAGATGATATTATAGTGATGTTCCTCCATCATCCCAGCACTGCAGAAGGCTGAAGCAGGAGAGTTACAAAAAGAGATGAGGTACGTGGGCCTATGAGTATGCATACCTAGTCTAGGGGAGGTGATGGGGACACTTCCTTGGAAGCAGAGTGGGGGTTCTTTCACCCCAGCATATATTCATCAAGATTTTCCAGAGTTCAATCCTCAGTCCTGCATGCTGTGCCAGCCCCAACCCCAGGGAGCACTGCGCCTGTGACCCAGTCTGGCCATAGTAGCACACACTTATAATCCCAGTGCTGGGGAGGCTAAAAACAGGAGGATCACTATGGGTCCAAGCTGTATAGGGAAACCCTGTACCAAATACATAAAATGAAAAAAAAATTTTAAAAAAATAAGATTCTCCAGAGTAAGAATGAGGGGTGAGGTAGAGGATTTGTTAGGAATCAGCTCTATAAGTGAGGAGATTGAGAAGTGCTATGAAATGTTCCTTACGTGCTGGAGACCAGTATATCAGGTGCTGTGACTCTGCCCAAATCTGAAGGCCTAAGCACCACAGGTCAGTACTACAGCTTCAAACCCAAGATCAAAGCCTGAGAAATTGGGTGGCTGTGAATACAAACCTGGAGTCCAGAGGCCAGAGTCGTAATGTTCAAGGGAAGGAGAAGGGTGTCCTACTCCAGGAGCTAAGCGAATTCCTCTGCCGTTTTGTTCTGTCTGGGCCGCTGGTGGATTGAATGGTGCCTGCCCACATTGAAAGAGGGGCTTCCTTCATCCAGTAATTCAAAACACACACTTAGGCACAGTAGGAAATAGTGATTTACCACTTACTTGGGTATCCTTTCATCTGGGCAAACTGGATATCTAAAATTAAGTGTCTCAAGGAAATTACTCCACTAGCAACTGACACACCATACTTAAGAAACTGTTTTGGAAGCCCACAAAAGGCAGAGACTTAGACTGGGGTGGTTATAGAAGTGGTTACAGAGAGAACTAGATGAACTCAAAACTCAGGAGATAAAATAACAGGACCTGGAGGTGGTGCAATGGCAAGCAGAAACACCAAAATGATACCCAGAATTTGGAAGCAGGTTTATTTTACATTAATGGGGACTGCTTAAGATCATTCCCAAAATATCAGGCCCCAAAGGCTCAAGGAGGGAGGTTTTATGAAGTTTAAAGGGGAAGAGTAAAGGCAGAGTACTTGGTCATCTTTGATTGGTTGTTACTACTGGAAGCAGGCAGGAAGCCAGGAAATTGATCAAGTATGTGTAGGTGGGACTGGGCCTCAGTGCCTAAAGCAAACCAGCTACTCCCGTGCTGAGAAAAACATTCTGTCTGGTTCAGGCTGGCTATTAGTAACTAGGCAACCTTGTGTCATGTGATACAAACTTTGCAAAAGGATCCTTTTTGTGTGTGTTGAGTTAGTCTTGCCTATTAGGCAGACTGGCTACCGCCTAGCCCAGATTGCCAGTCTTCTTGTATATTTTTCTCATTCCTACTGCTGTGTCTCCATGGGGTAAAACAGTTCACAGTAAAACCAACAGATCCCTACATTTGGTGCACAAACAGGGACCCCAGTACATCGTAAGTGTGGGCAAAGGAAACACTTCCAAAAAGCGAGTAGGGGTGGGGGCTGGGGGGGGGTTAGAGCCAGCAGTAGCCTGCACAGGTGTGCACGGGCCCTTATTAGAGTAAAATACTCTTTCACTTGGCTTCCATTAATCAGGGCCCTAACGAATCTTTGCAAGATTGTACAGCAGGTTTGTTACAAGCTGCTGAGAAGATTGTCAGTGACAAGCAAGTTAACAAAATAATAATTCAATAATTGGCCTTCAAAATTAAATTAAACAATGTTCTTCATGTATAAGACACTATTAACTTTTGAGTTCTTCAAAAACTGAACATACAGCAGCAAAAAGGAATTCCATCAAATACATACAAAAAGGCTAAGAGTCCTTTAGAAAGATTTACATTCTGGACAGTGGAAGGGACCCAGTCCACTACTAACCTAGGGGAGAGGGTATGCTTGCATTTTTCCAGAGAATGCTGAATGACCTGTTTGGGTACCAGAACGTGCTGTTAGGCTGTATCATGAAGCCAGATCCGGAAAAGAAATAAACAAGTAGGAGGCCAGATCCAACCAGGGGCCTACTGAAGGAACTAACAAAATGGAAATCTAAGGTCTAAATGGACGGTAAAATATATAAAGATAACCAAACTAAATTTTACTAAATATATGGCATAGATGTTATTTAGAGATGAGAGATTTTATTTCTTCAAATTTTTCTGATAAGATATCTCTGCTTAGTGACAACAAAATCCGACTAGTCTAGTTACCATTATAAAAAAAAAATTGCCCTTAAAGTTAATGTAATTTAATCTGGCCAGAAATATTTGAGTGCACTCATGATTTTGAAAAGATGGTTATCTGTGTGTCTGGTATATTTGTCTATGTGTGTGTCATTCTGTGAACAGCTAGCCCCCCTTTCATTGTTGTTGTTGTTCACTTTTTTTTCTTTTTTGGTCAATACAACAGGGGATGTACAGGCTTAAAAGCATGCTTTTTCTTAAGTTACCAGCTGGTCTAAGGCATACCAAAATTGGTTTATACATAGGTTATTAAAAGGTTTAAATTAATTCAGCAAAAATTCCTTAGAAAAAATTTTTTAATTATCAAGAGTCCTACTAGTCGGGCGTGGTGGCGCACACCTGTAATCCCAGCACTTGGGAGGCTGAGGCAGGAGGATCAGTGCGAGTTCGAGACCAGCCTGGGCTACAAAAGTGAGCTCAAGGCCAGCCTGAACTGCATAGTGAGACTCTGTCTCAAAAAGACAAAAAAATAAAAATAAAATAAATAAATAAATAAAAATAAAATAAGAGTCCTACTGATGAATAAGAGGTGTGGCCAACCTTTTGTTCACTAATGAGGAGCTCTCAGTAATCTCAGTAGTCTCTTAGGAGACATCCTCAATAAATTGATCATTGATTTAAAGATAAAAGTCTTTCAAAAAATGTAATTGGGTTTTCTCTTAAAAAACGGTTTTGGTATTCAACTAAATTAGGAAACAAAGGTTTGCACATGTATATGGTAACTCATTAGTGTTAATCTCACGGTGTTTTAAATGTATCCATGATTCCAAATATACACATCTTCTACAATGTTAAGCAAAGATTGTTTATTGTGATAAGACTTTCAAATTTAAAAAAAAATGGAGGAAAGAAAGAAAAAGCTTTGTGATATATGTCTTATTTATGGATAATTAGGTGAAAATTTTATATGTATTAGATAAGGTAGTTTGGTTCAAAGGGTAACAGCCGGTGAGATGGCTCAGTGGTCTAAAACGCCTGCTCAGGAAAGCTTAGGCAATCACAGGGACCACAGTTTGATCCCTGGCACCACATGCTGCGCCAGCACCATCCCCAGGACTGACTGAGCAGGTCATAAAAAAAAAAAAAGCAACCACAGTGTCTTAAAAAAAAAAAAAGGGTAATGTTATATCAAAATGAAAATGTAAGCATGTCATAAAATGTCATAAGAATGGCCTGCTACAATGTTGTATATGATTTGATTTCAAAATTTTATGTAAAATTGTGTAATTATTGTTTGCTAACATTCTAGGGGATTTAAATGCTAAAATATCCATGCTTATTGGAAAACAACAGTTTCATTTTATGTCTAAGGTGTATAATATTCAGATAGATTGTAGTGTTACGTTTACTGCCTCTGTTAGAGAGTAATGTCAGTAAGCTTTTTTTCTGGATGTTTAATAACTAAGGTTTGCAGACAAAAATCAGAGAGATAGATGAGCTAAAAGGGTAGTCAATATTTTGGCCCTGGCCCCTTAAGGTCAGTGAAGACTCAGGGCATAAGAGAACCTCTAAGGTGCCTAAGGAGAGTCACCTAGACAGAAAAAAATCTCTCAGGCTCTCATAGAGAGCAGACTAGTCAAGCAATGGCTGTGATTTATCCAGATGGCTGACACTAACAGATCTACAAGGTACTATATACATGGTTCCAAGATAAATCCTGAGGACATTAGACTGACCTTGTCAGGTATCAAAAGTTATACTTGTTTTTATACAGGTCTTGCTTTAACTTGGTCTTAACCATCCATCAGAAAAGTATAGCCATGAGGTATAAAAGTAATGCCATACTAACATGCTAAGCTATAAAAGACTCAAGTGAACTATAATTGACAATTACCAGCTGTGCTAAAAATATTCTACTATTGTGGACTGTTGGACTATATAGGGTTCACCGTTACATTGAATTCAAGTACTTACAATCTTAGGACTGACATCAAGTATAAAAAGGTCCTTTAAAGACTTCTCCAAATACAGCTTCTCCAACTGCAATGAAACATCCATCTTTGACAAAACAATACAAACAAGGGGGATATGTTGGGAGCTGCAGGAAGCCAGGAAATTGATCAGGTATAAATTAAGGATCCTTTTTGTGTGTGTTGAGTTAGTCTTGCCCATCAGGCAGACAGGCGACCACCCAGCCCAGCTTTTTGTCGTCTTGTCTATCTTTCTCATTATTACCCCATTCACAGTAAGACCAAGGGATTCTTACAGTTACATAGTGTCTAGCTATGCATCTGTGATTAGCCCATTTCTAAGAAATGGAAGTAACAGAAACTTGTAACAGGAACTGTTACCTGGGCAACTAACAGACTGGCTGGGGAGTACTTTCTGCTACAGTGGTACAAAGGGCAGTGGTACAAGAAAGAGAGAGAACTAGACTGAGACATCTGTTTCACTTGCAAACCTGGGTGGTGGTAATGATGTCATACTAGTTAGGGAATACTGAATGCTTCAGATTCACAAAGAGAATCATGGGCTTTATGTTATGAATTTTGAACTACCGTTTAGATATTCAAGGAAAATCAGAATATAATTAACAAAGAAGTTGCAGTGGTTGTTGGACAGCCTGGAAGTACTGGTCACTGCACTTTACTAATTACTGAAGATCTCAGCTGTCACTTCTGTGCTTTCTGCTATGATGCAAACAAATTGTTGCAGTCACAGCCAGTAGTTTAAGGTGCAAAACTTGCTTTATCACACTGTGAGGAGTCAGGGTACTAAGCCATTCCCACCTCAGTAGCACATAATGAACTTGATGAAAATTGTGCCTTATTTTTTTTCTTTTTTCCACCCTCTGGCATGATATATTCTTTTTTTTATAATTCCTAGTTCTTGCTAATTTAAAAAAAAAACACTAATTCAACTTTTCTTAGATAAATTAGAATTTGATTCTGGGGAGATTTCTTGGGTTTTGAGATCTGTAACTTGTTCGTCTTTACCTCAGCTGTATGAAAAATTTCACCAAGAGCAAGTTGATAATTGGAAAAGCTATACATATAAGGTTTATACTTGAATTTTTCCCAAAGAGACATTGTTATGGTTTGTATCTACTTGTCCCCCCAAAGCCTCATGTAAATCCTGGGGCTGTCAAGTGTGCTGCTTGAGGGGCAGGGCCAAAGGACCAGGGCGGGGCTTGAGGGGCTGGCCAAGAGAGGCGCTCACCATTAAACTGACAGCACACGCTGTAGGAGGTGTGCCCCCTCACCAGGTGATGGTCCCTCGGAGGTATGGAATCATCCTGGACGGCACCCCAGCCTCTCCTCCAGACCCTATAAAGTGGGAGCAATGTCTTGAAACCTCTAGTAACTTTGAGTTAAATAAACCTTTCCTCCCCTAAACTTGTGTGTCCAGTATTTGTCCCAGCAATGAGAGAGAAAAGTAACTAAGACAGATACATACTGAAAAATGCTTGTGTACATGGAAGTGGCATCATTTCCAGACAAAGAAGTACCGATGGACACAGGAAAGCTACTCTTGGCCTTGGTCCTGAAGGGTTCTCATTCTCCCCAGGAGAAAGGCAGGGCTAAATGAATGAAGAAGCTGTTGCAAACATCTTTTTAGTAAGAAAAGGACTTCCAAATTTAGCCTTATGGCTGAATTTAGCAAGAGAGGCCTATCAAAGACAGACCTATTTCTCTTCTCCCTGCTTACCTTTGTACTTCCCCATCCAGGCAGCAGTGAGGGAAGAACCCTCTGCTGGAGGTTCCCCAGGCTGGTCCCTCAAGCGACTTTTTTTTTCCTCCTCCGTTCCAACTCTTTCCCTTCTTGCTACTCACAAAGTATGTTCTATTTTACCATAACATAGCCTCCTGGAAGTCACCTCCCTGCCAGTGAAGTTCCCATCTTCTTTCACCTTCCTAGACAGCATCTTCCTTGATGGGCAGAAATTGGGTCTTTCTATACACCCATATAAGGAGCCCTCCTACAGGGATGCTGAATACTGGGTGTCCAGAGGATGTAGACCCAGAAGGCTTGGCTCCACAGGGAGGCTGGTGTATGGGGGAGGGGGCACACAATGTGACCTCCAAATGCACAAAGGACCATCTTTATGCACAGAGGAGCCCAGGGAAGGAAAATTCAGAGCAGCGGTGAGAGGAGGAATGAAAAAGAAAGAACAGAAAAGTCCTTACAAAAAAAAGAAAACTTGTGAATTAAATATGGAATGAATGGGGCCAGGGAGATAGCTCAGGGGCACGAGTGCCTGCCTGGCAAGTGCAAGGTCCTGAGTTTGATCCCTGGTACTGAAAAAAAAAAAAAAATGGAACAAAAAGTTCCAAGAGTTAGGACAGTTTTACAAAAGAAACACCAGAAACAAATAATATCTACCAGTAAAGAAATGTTTAAACACATTATATCTACACAGAAGAACGTCATGCTGTCATTAAAAGGAGTACATGCTATGTTGACTGACTTTCTGCCACTATAACAAATGGCTGCTATAAATAGTTTCTAAATAGAAACGTTTTATCTTGGCTTAAAGGTTTGAAACTTTTAAGCCATGACTGGACTGGTCTCTGCCACCCGCACTGCTTTCAGGCCTGGGAATAGAGGAAGCTCACCATGACAGGAGTGTATAACAAAAGACAATTACTTAACTTATGGCCAGACAGCAAAAGAGAGGGAGGAAGGCACAGGGTCCCACTGTCTATCAAGAGCAGCGCTTAAGTAACCAGATGACTTCTGAGAAGTCCCGCCCCCTTCGAAGAATCCGCGGCTTCCCAAAGGCACCACAGTGTGACCGAATCTTTACAACATGGACCTTTGTGAGACACTAAACTAAGCCTGGGATGTGGAACACACCTGTAATATCAACACTCCACAGGCTGAAGCCGGAGGGCTGCTGCAAGCACAAAGCCAACCTGGACTAATTAGTGAATTCAAGACCAGACTGAACAACACAAGATTCTGTCTCCAAAGGAAGGAAGGAAGGAAGGAAGGAAGGAGGAAGGAAGGAAGGAAAGAAAGAACCTATAACACACACTGATGTGTAAAGATAGCCAAATATTCTACTAAGTTAAAAAACAAGGGGCTGATAAGCATATGGCCCATATTAATATATGTGTTTTTAACTTTTTGGGGGGGAGTGTTTGTTGTTGTTGTTTTGGTTTTTGGAACTAGGGATCAAACCCAGGACCATGCACTTGCAAGGTAGGTGCTTATGCTGCTGAGCTATCTCCCCAGCCTGTGCTTTTAACTTTTTTTTTCACAGGGGGAAGAATCCACAGGGTGTTCAGGGTCTCACTACTAGATTGGACTCATAGCGATCTGCCTGTTTACAGCCTCCCAAGAGCTGGGATTACAGGGCCATGCCCAGTCTCAATTACTATCGCAGCACACCCCAGGGGTAGGGCTGGCACAGCAGGCTTGGGGATCGACCCCTCAACCTGCTTTTAACTTTTTGTTTTGAGATTTACATGCAATTATAAGAGGTGGTGCAGAATCACAGCAAGACACCATACCCAACTGGATGGATGGCTATAACAAAAAAGACAGGAAATAGAAAATGTTGGTAAGGCTAGGCTAGGGAGACATCAGAACCCCTATACACTGCTGGTAGAAATGGAAGACGGTGCAACCTCCTTTGAAAGGATAGCTTGGTAGTTTCTCAGATAAATAAACATGACATTACCATCTCATCTAGCAATTCCTCTTCTGGGTATACAACTAAGGTGAAAATCACACAAAAACTTGCACATCCATGTTCATGACAGCATTTTTCAAACTAGCCAAAAAGTAGGAAAAAACTAACTTGCCTTTGCCTTACAAATGAATAAGCAAAAAGTGAGTATATCCATACATGAAATATGATTTGATTAAAAAAACAAGTGAGGTTCTGATACATACTACAACATAGCTACACCTTTGAAAACCTTGTGCTGAGTGAAAGAAGCCAGACACAGAGACCATGTGTTCTGTGGCTCCATTATGGGGGCTACCTGTAAGAGGCGGTTCTGCAGAGACAGAAAGTTACAGAAAGGTGATTGCCAGCAGTGAAGGGAGAGAGTGAGTGCTGATAGACACAGGGTTTCTTTCTAGGATGATAAAATATTCTAAAATTAGTGGTAAGTATATACAACTCTTTTTTAAAAAAAGCTTATACAACTCTGCAAATATACTAAAATTCACTGGGAGGTACCTGATAAAAGGTTAAATGTTGTGGCTTATATCCCAACGAGACAAATAATTCAGGGAGATTCTGTATGTCCTTCACTATCACAACATGGAATGTTTGACACTGATATATCCATTTCTTCAAATACCACTAACTTTACACATGCTCATTTTGCTACTGGCTGTCAGGGTGTTGCAGTCTTCTCTTATTGCCATGGATGTGCAGCAGTTTACCATTTCACCTTTGACAGACATTTGAGGTATTTCCTTTGGGACAACGAGAACAAAGATGCTATGAATATTTGCATATTTGTATTGATGTGAATGTAAGTCTTTGTTCTCAGGGCCATAGATATAGCTCAGTGGCACAGCACCAACCTGCCAAGTGTGAGGTTGTGAGTTTGCTTCCCAGTACCAAAAACAAAACAAAAAAAAAAAACCAACTTTATCATTCTCCTAGGACAGATGCACAGGCATATCTAGCTGCATCACATGTACATTTTATATTGTACATATTTAATCTCGAGGGTCATGTGATTTTATACTCCTACCACCAACAGATATAGATATACATAGTTTGTTTGTTTGTTTGTTTTTAATTTTTATTTATTTATTTATTTGTTTGCTTGTTGTGTTTGTTTGTTTATTTATTCATTTTGTGGCTGGCTCAGCCTGCCCTGGTGGTGGCGCTGGCGCAGCATGTGGTGCCGGGGATTGAACTGCAGTCCCCGCAGTTGCCTGAGCCTTCCTACGCAGGCACTTTAGACCACTGAACCATCTCGCCGGCCCAGTTTGTTTGTTTTTAAGACAGGGATCTTACTGTGTAGTTCAGGCTGTCTTTGAAATCATTATGTAGCCCAGGCTGCACTAGAACTCAAAGCTATCCTACTGCCTCATCTTCCCAGTGCTGGGATTAGAAGCGTGCACCATGCCCAGATTCTCCATGTATTTTTAAAAT
>PVKN010009507.1:0-23711 GCA_004027915.1 Capromys pilorides
CACCCCCCAGGGCAGGCTGAGCCAGCCATATACAAATAAATACATAAGGTTTATTTTTTATTTTTTTTAAAGTTTATTTTATTTTCTTCAACCACATTACATATTTGTTTGCGTTATGGCTGGCTCAGCCTTCCCTGGGGGGTGGGGGGTGGCACAGCACGTGGGGCCTGGGATCGAGCTGCGGTCCCTGCGCTTCAGCCTAAATTTCTCCATGCACGCGCTTTATTTAGACCGCTAAGCCATCTCACCAGCCCAATACATAAGGTTTAAATGATAATAAAATTTTTAAAAAATATTTTAAAAAAAGAAATAGCAATGTGACATTTTCAAAAACACATTAGTAGTACATTCCCAGTGAAAAGCACTCTTTGAATAAGCAATTACTTAAAACCCATTAAAGGCTGTCCATTGCCTGTAGGATTAATCCCAGTTCCTCTTCAGCATCCAGAGCACATTAATATGGCTATGGCTTTCCTGTACTGCTCCATGTCCCATCATCACCCTCCCTTTTATCCTCTAATTGTACTGAACTGCCTACAGTGTCTGAGGCTAGGACCACACTCCACACCGTTAGTGCACACCTACAGACCTTCATAGTTCTGATTCTTTCACTTGAAGTATATTTGTTTCCTATTTATTCCACCTACTGAATTTCTACTTTGTTTCCAAATCCCACATGGGGATTGTTCTTGTCCCTTTCCATCTACTTATCATAGTGGCTTAAATGATTGATTCACATGCTTGTCTTCTCTGAACCTTGACACAAATTGTGCTTTACTCATCTCTATTATCTGTACCTCCCAGAAGAGCAAAAGGCACACAGAAGAGACTCAGGATGTGTTTGTTAGAAAAGCAAATAAGAACATCAGATTCTGGATGTAAAAATACCTGCAGGAATGGCATGGGGAGCCACAAGGTGACTGTTCTGTATTGCTCCAGAAGAGCTGACAGGAAACCTGGGTGAATCCATAGGGAAGCACTGTGTCACTTCCAAAGAAGGAAGCTGTCTAAAGATATGTGCTGCCCTATGGGGAGAATGTGCTTCCTGCAACGAAGTTTACAGTCAGAACCTGGGTAGTACTTGGCAGGAATGGTGGAATGGAAATTCCAATAGCAAGCACAGCAATGTAATGATGCCTCCCACAATCCTTCCCCATCCGGAGCCATCATAAGCCTGCCTCTGCTATTTAACTGATTGATGTAGATCAACCAGGCCCCCTCAGAATATCCTGACTTCCCTACAGTAGGGACACTACCTGTCGATTAGTCCACACTGGGCCCGCCTAGTCCCTGACATTTGATCCTCCAGAGAGGCTCATAAGAGGCTTGGCAGTACAAGGGTCCTCTGGTACTCGGGCTGGCTCTAGGTTTTCACCCACTGCTCTAACTATCTCCTCTGCCTTTTCTTCAGGACAGGCCAAGCCACTTTGACTCATGATTGCTCATTCTGAAAAGCAGGACAGCTGTTATTTATTTTTATAGCCACTTAACTAAAACCCTATCATCCACCTGGATTTGCCCTCTAATCCTCTAATCTCATTCTGACTCTGCCAATCCCAGTGAACTATGACTGTCTTCAGGGTTACATTCATGATATCCTTCCTCATGTTGGGGAGGGCAACCCTCTGACCATCTGATCCAATTATCTGAATGCCCAGAGTCAGAAATAGCAGCCCTTGGCTCTTTCCAGACCCTGGTCTATGCAGTTCCTCACACATTCCTTGTTGCTGCTGCTGGGTTTTTTTTGTTTGTTTGTTTGTTTGTTTGTTTTTCTGTAAAGTCTTGCTGCATAGTTCAGGCTGGCCTCAAATTCATGCAGTCCTCCTGCCTCAGCCTCCTGTGTGCTAGAATTACAGGCATGTGCTACCATGCCCAACTTCTTCATGTGTTCTAAGTATGCTGATGGATGCAGTGCAGGGAGGCACTGGATTAGCAGTCATGGTGTAGTTGATTTCTTACATGTCTTTGACTTGGCTAGAACAAGGCCCTTCCCTAGGGCTCAGTTTCCCCATGGGTAAAATGTGGGGACTGGATGGGGACTTGGGAGGTTCTACTGCACTTTCAGAGGTGAGTTTCATCCCGATCTCAGCCCATGTTGTTGCTGCTGTGCTTCCACAAGCTCTGCAGCTGCGGCTCCTGATCAGTAGCCCCAGGGGTACATTAAGAAGACAAGCAGCCATGAAGAGAAGGTCTACAGGGAGGATTTGGATGGAGAAACAGACCTTAGGGAGAGAAGCAGGTTATAATCCAGAAAGGAAACTGCTTGGTTTCTAGCTGGCAAGAATCGAAGCTTTTCTCTCTTGGAGGACTTTTCAGCCCCAGAACTGAAGAGTGCAGGATGGTCTCATCTCTTTCCAAATGGTGTGGCCCTGAGTTCTGGCTTTGGGGCTGACAGTGTGCATTCATAAACATTTAGAAGTCAGGTATTTCTTTCCAGAGGATTGAAGGGGTGAGAATGCCCAGGTCCTCCCACTCCTCCCTAAACTGACAACTGATGAGCCCCACCCCCCACCCTACCCCACCCCCAAGGGGGGATCCCCTTTATCTTGCATCTCCTGTTTCAGTACCTCCTCTGCCCAGCCAGGAGGACTAGAACAGCCTTCCAGCGTCCTTTTTGGGTTAATTGGTGTTCCCTCTAGTTACTGTTTCCTTCCCCTTCCAGTTCCCATAGCAACTGGGCTGTAGCAGCCTGAACTTGACTGAGCCCAGCGGTGGCCTGAGATAGGGAAAGGAGGGCACTGTCAGGAGAAGGCTTTTCACCCCACCAATCCCACACTGCTACCTCAAGGGTCTAAGATCGTCCAACTCACAGGACAAGACATGACGGAGAAGGCTTTTCTAGTAGGGCTGGAGCTTAAAATCTCGGAGCAGGGCTGCTCCCTTAGTTTAGAATCCAGGTGCTAGGAGTCTTGTTCAGTAGGAAGAACTGGGGAGCTGGGGAGACAGCTCAGTGGCATAAGCACCTGACTAGCATGCAGAAGGTCTTGAGTTTGATCCCCAGTACCTAAAAAAAGATAAAAGTCAGTAGGAAGAACTGGAAATTCCTCTGCACTATGTGATGTGGCTGTGAGTGAGTCCTTGCCCCTTTCTGGACCTCCATTTTCCCATTTATAAAATAATAAAAGTGCAACTAAACTGATGGTTCTCAATACTGTTTGCCTGAGGAGTTTTGCAAAACTGCAGGTGTGTGTGGTATGGGCCTCCCGTGCAAGGATTCTGACTTTGTTGGTCTAGGGTATGATGTGAGCCAGGCAGCAATGCATATGTATATATAATCATATATGAATTTTCTTGTTTTTGAGAAAAGGTCTTGCTATGCAGATCAGACAGGCCTTGAGCTCATCTTGTAGCCAAGTCTAACCTCAAACAGTGATCCTCCTGCGTTGGCTTCCCAAGTGCTGGGATTACAGGTGTGTGCCACCACACCCAGCTGGGCAGGAATATTTTTTTAAACTTTACTTTTATTATGGCTGGGTCAGCTTTCCCTGGGGGTGGGGCTGGTGCAGCATGTGCTGCTGGGAATCAAACCGCGGTCCCTGTGGTTGCCTAAGCGGGTGCATTAGAACGCTGAGCTATTTCGCCCACCCAAGGCAGGAATATTTTTAAAAAGCTCTTTGTGTGGTTGTAATACGCAGCCATAATTGAAAAACTGGAGAGCGAAAGAGCTCCTCGAGTGCCCACTGACCCTTACTTACTTCTGAGACACTTCTTTTTCTCTGCAGGATCAGCCGCAGCAAAGTCCACAGGCTTCCTAAGCCTGGCCTTTCCCAGTTCTTGTAGATGAACGCCCAACCCCTCTCGGCTCTGGGCACATACTGATGAGCCAGAGCAAACTCCTAGTCTTGACTCAAGGCAGGGCTGCAGAGTCTTAAAGGTGATGCCCAGGAGGTAGCCTAAAGTACCAGACATTTCCCTAGAAGACCACCTCTGAACATGTGGAGCAGGAATGATTCAGCTGCTGGGCCCTGGGGCTGAGGAACAGGATTCCCTCTGAGCCGAGTTGCTCTTCTTCCTCTAGTCCCCTCATTATCTCCTTGCCTGTTCCTGCCTCACCACCCACAGGCCTGGTGTCCTCCCCAGGCAATCTGCTCACCCACTTGTTGCCATGGTGACTCGAGCTGGGGTGGTACTCCCGAAGGTCGGCTAATTAAGGAGAAAGGTCACATTCCCATTGTCAGGCCACCCCACTCTCCTTCCGTCTTCCAGTAGTACATGAGGGGAATGCCCAGCCTGTTACTGGACTAATTGCAAATGCCTGGGGGCAGGGCAGGACCACTATTGGGGCCTCCTTACTTAGGAGTAGGAGTCTGGGGGCAGGGCAGGAACACTATTGGGGCCTCCTTACTTAGGAGCAGAGCGGTATACTATGGAGCCCAGGGAGAATCTCCCAAGGTCCTCTGAGACCCAGGCCTACAAGTAAACATGGGTGGAGCCGAGGCTGGGGTTTGGCCCTCTGGGACCCAAAAGGTGGAGATGGAGTCTCAGGTACCAAGGCCCTTTTCCCCTTTCGTGATTTCACTTTCTCTCCTGCCTTACTGCTATTTCTCCCTCCCTCCTCCTGCTCTCTCATTCCTCTTTCTTACCTCTGCTTTCTTACTAACGTCCATCTGTTTCATCTATCCTTATGCCTTCTTATCCACCTACTCACTCTTACCCCAATCTTTTTTACTGCCTCATTCCTACCTTGGAAGCTCCCTCTTTCTTCCCTCTTAGCTGCTTTTATGCCCGCTCCTGCTTGCTGTTAGCTTTGCATGGGACAAAACACATGAGATAATCAACTTATAAGGAGGCAGGATTTCTTTTGGCTTGTTGTTTTAGTCTGTGGTTACAGACTGAAAGCAGTCTTGCTTTGGCCCTGTTATGGCAGAGTATGTCATAGCAGACGTGTGGTAGAGGGCTACGGCAGTGGTACAGTGCGTGCCTAGCATGCGGGAGGCCCTAGGTACCATCCCTAGCCCTGCCCCTATAAAGGTACATGGTAGAGTAAACATACTGGACTCATGTCTTCCAGGAAGCAAATATGGGGGTGGGCTTACAGTATCCCCTTCAAGGACATGCCTCCAATGACGTCCTACCTCCTAGCAATTACACCACTTCCCAATATGTCACAGGCTAGCCTTTAACACCTGAGCCTTTAGAGGACATGTCAGACTCAAACTACAGCCTGCTTTCATCTCCCTACCTCTTTAACCCTTCTCTAACCTTCCCCCCATTCTCCTACCCATGACTTTCCTTGCGCCCTCTATCTCTTATTCTCCTGCTTTCTCTCCCACCCTGCCCACCCTAGGGATTACTAAAGGTACCCATCCTACACCTGCAAACCATACTTTGTCTTACATGGCACGTCTCACTCACCCCGTACCCTGTAGCCAGCCTCACCCCTAGAGCTTCGCTCTTACTTCCCACAACCCCTCCAGCCCTCTCTTACCCTGCCTCCAACTTTCAGCTCCTCTCCCTGCCCCCATTCCTTTGCACATGTCTTTTATCTTGATAATCTTATCTTTAGGAATTTATGTAAATAAAATGGGAGACAACTGTGCAATAGGTGTATAAAATTCAGTGGAGCATTGTGTATCACAATGACAACTTGTAAATAAATGTCCATGAACAGCAAATTGGTACCAGCTTCACTGCATTCAGAGAAACATGTTCCCCAGTCTTTTAGGGTACATGCATCCAGGCCTTTACTTAAACTGCTGCCTCAGCCTTCTAAGTGCATTTTCTTCATCTCTACCCATCCTATTTATAAAACCCTACTTTAAGTCCAGGCTCAGCTACAATCCCCTCACTGAAATCTTTCCCAGCATGTCTACTTACTTCATTCGAACAATCATCCCTAGTTTGGCCTCTTATGGTACAGATCATATGCCAAGGATTCAAGTTAAATATGTCTACCCGTGAACCTGGAACCTATATGACAGTAGAGTCCTGTCTGAACTTACTTATGCTGTTCATTCAATCAACAGCTATCTTTCATAGCTGCTATTTTATGTACTGAGTATGCATAAGACAAACACATGTCTGCCTACATTCATATCTTAGTAGAATTGCCAGAACACCAAAACAAGGATGCAATGCTTGGGAGGAAGAAACAAGGAAAAGCAAGAATAATGAGGTCTATATCCTCTAGTGACAGTGGCCAGGGAGTTCTTCTCTGAGAACATGTCATTTAAATTCAAAGATGAGAAAGCTGCATATATGCCCAAGGTGTGTGGTGGGGGGTGCATTCTAAGCCAAGAGAACAGCATGTGTTAAGACCACAAGATGGAAAGAAGTAAGGTGTGTTGAAGAGAGCAAAAGAAAACCTCTGGAGCATGAGGAGCTTGAATGGACAAGTAGAAGATGAGGCTAGAAAGAGGCAAGATTGTGCAAGGGTTTAAATTATGTGCTCAAATGTTGGGGTTTTCATCTAAATGCATTGCATGGTTTGAAGCAAGGGAGTAAAGTAATCCAATTGAAGTTGGAGACCACTCTTACTCTTGTGCAGCCATTGAGTTGGAAAGAGCAAGCATGGAGGTGGGGATACCAGAGAGGAGACACATTCAGGTGAGAGATGGTGGTGAATGAACAGGGACATGGCCCTGGTGCCCCTACAGAGGATATTTGACAATGGCTGTAGGAATTTTTGGTTATCATCATGGGGAAGAGAAAATGCTGCTGGCACTTAGTGTTAAAGAACAGGGACGCTGCTTAGTATAATGCATGTGCAGCACAACCTCTAGAACACAGAACTATTTGACCCAAAATGTCAGCATCACTGCTTTGGAGAACCCCTGAACTTGACGAGAGCCCAAGTAAGGCACAGAGGGCCTTCGTAGATAGGATCCAGTGCCTGGGAGATGGAGCTAGATGAGGAACTAGAAATACACGCTTGAAGCCAAGTTGCAAAGTAAGGATTCCCAAGGAAATGTTCATGGTGTCTACACCAAGACTGAAGCCAACAGAACAAAGGCTAGTTTAAGTAGAGTTTAAAGGCACATTTTGCCTGGTTAAGACAGATAGATTTCTATTTTTATTGAAAATAACCTTTCAAGGGCCAGCCAAATAGCTCAGCAGATTAAAGTGCCTGCTTAGGCAGACGGGGGCTGGGGGTTTGATCCCCAGGCCTGCCATGCTGGCCCCACCCCCGGGGGCACACTGAGATGTCCACTGAGACTGGCCTTGGTGGTGTATGTCTGTAATCCCAGCACTTGGGAGGCTGTAAACAGGTGGATCACTTCGAGTCTGATCTACGATCTACATAGTGAGACCCTATAAACCCCGTAGACCCTGTACTAAATATGTAAAAAAAAATAAATAAATTTAAAAAAGATAAAAAAAAATTAAAAGGAAAATAACCTTTCACATTCATGTTATTCATTAACATTTACAAAAATTTTCATATATGCCATATTATTTGATCCATATGATTCCTTAATGAGGTAGAACAAGGATTATACTCTCCATGTTTTTCAATTTAGAAACCTAACAGCATCAGCCAAGGAAATGTTTACTAAATGCAATATGACTGAAGTTTGCCTCATTCCAGTATATATAGTTAACCTTGGACGAGTCAAAAAACCTCTTTGAACCAAGTATAAAATGGCAGGATTGAGTAGAATGATTAGTGAGCCTCCTTTCATTCTATCATGGAAATTGCCAATAAATTCTAGGTCTTGGATGACTGTAGATTGGGGAACTTGGAGCCCTGACCATAATACGGCAGATCTTAGGGTAAGATATAGTGGCCTTGACCCAAACTCTTCCTCTTCAGGATTATGGAGTTAGGTTGACAAGGACCCCTAGGTAGAACACAAGTATGACTGTCCTCTGAGGTGGGAAGGGGCTATCACATGGGCTGATGCTGTTTCCTCTCCCCACAGGCTGTCTACAAGGCCTGGCTGTGCTCAGAATACTTCAGCGTGACCCAGCAGGAATGCCAGCGCTGGGTGCCCTGCAAGCAATATTGCCTGGAGGTGCAGACCCGGTGCCCCTTTGTCCTCCCTGACAATGAGGAAATGGTGTACGGAGGGCTCCCTGGCTTTATCTGTACAGGTAAAGGGGAGGCACTGGGGAAGAGGGAGGCTGGGGACCCAAGGCAGGCAGCAGCAATTGAGGGGAGTGGGAACAGGGAGGATGACAGCAAAGTCAGGGTAGAAGGTCAGCGGCTGGAGGAGTGGGCTACAAGCTCCCTGCGTGGGGATAAGGCCAAGTGTAATAGGAAAAAGGACGAGAATGACCATGTTCACCCAGAATATGTACAGCTAAAGAGGTATCCCCATGACAGGGGTCCCCTGGGAGAGGAGGGCTCAGAAAGGCAAGGTGCCAGGGGCCAAGGGAAAAGAAGTCTTAGACAAGGCTGAACAGTCCCAGCTTGGAAAAGTCTCTCCAGGTGAGGCAGAGTCACCAGCCCCTGAGCACCCGACCACACCTTCCTTGTGCATTGGCAGGGTTGCCGGATACTTCACCAAAGCGGCCGGAAACCAAGTGCTGTGATGTGCAGTGGGTCTCCTGTGAGTCGGAGAAGAAGAAGTTCAAGGAGTCTGAGGCCCCGAAAACCCACCACCAGCAATTCCACCATTCCTATTTTCACCACTACCACCAACAGTACCACCACTATCACCCCCGTCATGAGCCCCCAGGCCGTGTCAACCAGAAGCCTCCCCTGCTGCCAGTCTCTGGGGGCTCCCGCCTCAGCCCCAGCAGGATCCGGCTCTGTGTTCTTGTTCTCATGCTCCTCCATACCGTGGTGTCCTTCTCAAGCAGCCAGGGTGGTGGGGGCCTGGGGCTAGAGACACTGCCTGTTCTAGAAGAGGGCATGACACAAGAAGAGTGACAGCAGGAAGGGAAGACAGACTACCACACACTGACAGAAGCTCTAGCCCCTCCAAGAGAGGGGAAGGAGCTCCTTCCATAGGAGGTGTAGACCAGGTGAGGGGCAGGGGGAAGTAGGGGACCTCAAGTCCCCCATCCTACCCCTACCCCAAAAGCAGCTCCCACAAAATAAGTAGGGGGCCCTAGGGAGCTGCAAAACTCATCTGGGAGGAAAAGGTAGGAGCAGGAGGTATCCATTCCCAAGCCCCATCTATGGGACCCAGCAAAAAACACACAGGGGCATGGGAACTGGAGTGCCAGCCCCTGCTGAGAGCCCTGACCCCAGGGTGAGAGGCTGCTCACCCGGCCCTGGCCCTGCAGGGAATGTTGGGGGGCACAGAGGGGAGAAGCTTCCCCCCCCCCCCCGCACTCCTTTTGTTGCCAAGATCCTTAATTCCCGCAGCCCAAGCCCATATCCCTACAGGCAACGGCAGACAGCGCAATGGCCCTCCTGCCGCTTCACAGCACCCTGCCCCTCCTGGGGCTGTCACGGGTGAAGTGCCAGGCCAGGAAATGAGGTGTGCACAGTTGCAGCTAGGTGGGGCCCAGTGAACCTGTGCCCCACCACTCCAGGCACTGAAGGGTAGGAATGGGGTACAGACTGAGTGGTGAATGAGAAAGAAGACAGGGAAGGGGAGAAGGAGAGATTGGGACAGAGGGCCTAGACAGATAGCCAAATGGGCTTCTGCCTTCTGTCTTTGGGGAAGTGAGTGCTTAGTATTGAGGCAGGTTTAAGACCTGATCCCCAAATCTGAGAGAGTTGCATAAGGAGCCTTCTGGGGAAAGAGCACGGGAGCGGAGTTGTTGGGCCGCAAAACAAGGCTGAGGGTACACGGTTGGACTGTCGCTGTCTGAAGGGCCATATCTTACAGAAGGTGCACATACATCCAAGGGCCACTCTTGCCCTGGAGATCTTGGCCTTGAGGCCAAAGACCTTTCATTTCTGATCTCTATGGGGAGGAGGGACTTGAGCCCACATGGGTCAGGCCTGGCCTGGGTCCTCATACTCCCCCACCTTGTCCTAGCCCAGGCCTCCATGAAGGAGAACCCAGTGGCATTACACTGGAGCTCTCCAGAGATGAGCTTCCCCCAGCCCTACCCTGTCCCCATCCCCAGCCTACCAAAGAATATTCATCCCTTCCCACCCCTAACCCCATGGGTTACTATCCCAACTGTGGAACAACCAGACTCCTCACCCTGTAGCAGGTCCCCTGCTCCAGTCACCGCTTCCCCCTCCCAGAGAAAACCAGAGACTGGCAAGTCAACCCTTTGACTACAGAGAATGGGCCGTTGTCCTTTGGCTGAGAGACTTGAACTCTGGTCAGGCTAGGGGGCTGAATGGGAGGGAGGCATCGAGTATCCCTTGGGGTCTATTAGCCTTATACTAGTGTGCTGGGAGGGGGAGGCCACATTGCCTAAGACATCTAAAAGCCAATAAAAGCTGACAAGAAATAGAGCCAGAACCAAGTGGGGCAGGCCAGGGGCTTTCAGTGCCAGGAGGGCCTGAGTCATTCTAGGGTGTGATGCTGAGGGGAGGGAGGCTGGAGCTGCATTGCAGCGCAACCCAAAAGAGTGGGGATGGGCAAGTGGACTTGGTCCACTCAGGGATGACTGGGAGGCTTCCCTGGGATGGAAAGAAACTTTCAAGACCCTCAGCCGAGTCCCAAATCAGCTTCATGAGCCTGGGGAGCCCTTCCTGCCAGTTTTCTCATTTTTCACAACCTGTCCTCTGGCCTCCACCCGTGACCTGTCCACACACTCCTCTAGCCCTCAGCACTTGGGGCCCAGCCACAGGCACCATACCTAGAGTGCTCTTTTCTGCTAGGGAGGGGAAAACACAGGCTTAAAGTGAAGGGGCAGGCAGGTGCTTGGGCTCCAGAGGGTGCCCATGTACTGCCTCCTAACTCCTGCATCCTCAGGAGAAAAAAAGAAGTTGGACAGTAAAGGGGACACATAGCCCCATGGAATGGACCTTTGGAGACTCCCATCTTCCCTTCCCCCTCACCAAGTGCCCAGGAGACCCCTGGCTCAGACCAACCCAAGGCCTTTCCCAGTGGCAGGGGAAAGGGGCACCATACTCCAGCTCAGTCATATGACTGTCCCCATGTACCCCACCACCCTGATCTTTCTCCACCTCTCCAGCTGCCCCTGCCCTCCATCACAGGCAGCAGAGCCGGGCAGCTTTCTTATGCCATTTTCTACACTGTGCTTCATGAGTAGGACTTTCTTGCACTAGTTCCTATGACTGAGTCTCCAAGCTGGTTTCCTAGTAGCCCCCCAACCCTTTCTCCTTTTCCTGACTATGATTCAGTTGTCTCTTCCTCTTTATCCCTGCCTCTGTATTTCAGTGAGAGTCTCTGTATGTGTACTGCTTTCTGTTTTGTCGCATTGTGGGGCAGAGGCCTCTCTGCTCTTGTTTAACCCTATAAAGAAATAAATTGTAAGACTTGATGATAACCCTCTGTCCCTGGCTTTGTTCTGTGGAGCCCAGCTTGCTGCCCTGGGAAATACTCTAGGACTCAGGAAGGGGATGGTGCCAGAGAATGCTGACATGTGAGGCACTGTGTTGGCCCAAATCTCAAAAAGGAAAACTAGAGGGCTGGGTAGATACCTCAGTGACTTACGAGCCTGCCTGACAAGTGCAAGGTCCTGAGTTCAATCCCAGGTACAAAAAAAAAAAGGTGGGGGATAAAGTAGTAGGCCATTCTAGACAAGGAATCTTGGAGCCAAGCACCTTCTGGGCTCAGGCAGATAACAAGTGAAATGGGCAGATTTTGGGCAAAGTGCTGACCTACCCATGAAGAGTGACAACTGCAGGGCATGGACACAGGGCACAGAGCACAGCCCAGCCCAGGAAAGTTTCATGGGAATGTAGGCTCAGGGTTGCCAGACCTTCCTTTTCTTTGAGGGAAGCCACAGCTCAAGATTTTGATTTGAATCTCCTAATTCCTAAATGATGGCTCCAGTCTAAAATCCACCCAGCCAACCTACTGGTCTGCCTCCCTGCATGTGGTCTAAATAAGTCTGCCCTGTGTGGCCCAAAGAGTACTAGTTCTCTGCCTTTGTTGCAGTCTCTGCTTCTAGTCTTCCAACAGCCTCCTCTCTCCACAATAGCCACCCGTCTCTACACCTACTGTCTTCCCCAGGGCCCGTCTTCCCACCACATGAGTGAGGGCATCTTGAAGAACTGCTAGAGGGGCAGCAGAGCCAGTCCTCTGCCACTGTACTTCTTCATATAGATGGGAGAAAAGAGAGTCACTGAATGACTTTTCCAAGAAAATAGTAGTCCCTCAACATCTGCCACCCCACATCCCCGCCAAAACAAAATACCACGGTCTTCAGAGCCAGACTGAGTCTCAGGTCCATTCATTGTCATCTTCTTATATAACCTGGGGCATGTTCTCTTACTTTTTTGAGCCTCAGTGTCCTGACCAATCAAAAAGGTTGTTGTGAGAATTAGGTGATGCACATACAGC
The DNA here is from genome assembly GCA_004027915.1 of Capromys pilorides. Taxonomy (NCBI): domain Eukaryota; kingdom Metazoa; phylum Chordata; class Mammalia; order Rodentia; family Capromyidae; genus Capromys; species Capromys pilorides. Next base: position 12,330 of record PVKN010009507.1, read on the forward strand.
CCTTGGCATTATAGCTGGCACACAGGAGCCACTGAAATGCCAATAGTTACCATTAGTCCTTCAGCCTTTTCTCATTCCATTGCCCCCACCTCCTTTCTCTCCTAACTCTCACTAAGGTACTTTGAGGCCTCAGTAGTTTTTGCCTGGACTACAATAGCCTACCTATTGCCCAGCTAACCTACTGTCCAATTAAGTCTGGCCCTGGTCCTTCCTCTACCTAGCATTGTGCCAAACACGTTGGAGGCACTCAACATATATACTGCAAAAGAAATGCTGCCCTGGTTGAGTTTCATAAAGGACACAGCTAATCTTTCTAAAGCAAACATTATATGCCTCAAAACATCAAACATGTACATATGCGCGCGCACACATGCACATGAATAGCAAAAACATTAGATGCCTCCACACTGACTGTATAATCAAGTAGAAACTTTTTTTTTTTTAAATTTTATTTATTTGTTTGCTTGTTGTGTTTGTTTGTTTCTTTATTTTATTTATTTTGTGGCTGGCTCAGCCTCCCCTGGTGGTGGGGGCTAGCGCAGCATGTGGTACCGGGTATCGAACCACAGTCCCTGCAGTTGCCTGAGCTTTCCTAAGCAGGCGCTTTAGACCACTGAACCATCTCGCTGGCTCCTCAAGTAGAAACTCTTGAGCAAGCTGTTCAAGGACCTTTGTTTTCTCACCTTAACCTATCAGTCTACCCTCCTGCCATAGGTGCTCATGCACTCATGTCTAAGCAGGCCAGTCAGTGAATGAGCTCTGCCCCTTCTCCCCTGCCCTCTGCTCACATTGTTTCTTCTGGTGGGAATACCCACACTTCTCCATCCATAACCAGCTTACCTAGTTAGCAAAGTCGAGCCCAATTTCTACTTCCCTGTGAAGACTTCCACCCTCTCTCAAACTGAAAATGATCTCTTTCTCTGCTGTACTTTTTTTTTTTTTTTTTTTTTTTTTGCGGTACCGGGGATTGAACTAAGGACCCTGTGCTTGCCAGGCAAGTGCTTATTCTACTGAGCTATCTCCCCGGCCCCTCTTGCTGTAGTTTGACAAGGCTTTTTTCCTTTTTTCCCCCTCCATACTGAGAATTGAACCCAGGGGAACTCTACCACAAACTACATCGCCCACACCTTTTTTGGGTTTGTTTTTTTTTTTATCATTATCATTTTATTTTGAGATAGAGTCTTGAGAAGTCTCTTAGGCTAGGCTGGAACTTGCAATCCTGCCTGAGCCTCCCAGAGTGAAGGGATTACAGAAGTGTGCCCCCAGGCCCAGCATATATTCTGACAAGGCTTTGCGCCTTAATCATGGTACTTATTACATCCTGAAGGGGTTCAACTTACTCATTCAAAAGATACCTACTGAGCAGTTTGATATGTTGAGCATTGTGCTATGTGCTGGCAATTCAATAGGACACAGACACCTATCCTCAGGCACAGATCCACAAACTAGCACAACTGTGCACCGTAGGCAACCATGATATGCTCACCATAATGTACAAAAGCAGGGGTTACTCATCCCCAGTTCTAAGGGAACAATGGATGCACCAAGGCAGTAGCTGCTCCAGCCTTTGTCTTGGACTAAGCTAGTACCATCATACAACTGCCCTGCCGAGTCCTCCCTCTAAGCAGGCTCAGGCCTGGCTTCACAACCGTTGAATAAAGAGAAGACTGGGGCCACGTAAAGTCCTTGTTATTTCAGGATAAGTGGTGCTAGAGAAAAGGCCACTTAGAATCAAGCCACTTGAAATGGGAAGTAACATTTCACTGTAGAGTGGAGAAAAAGGAAAGGGTTTGTTTGGGACTTTTATCTTGAGAAATAAAATTGAAAATGTGAAAAATATTTTCATTTCCATTTAAAATGTGTGAATAGTTCCAAATATACACTAATTCTTCGAACAAAAAATGAAGCAAACATCGGAGAATAATGTAATTTTCCTGACCGAAGCACATGAGAGTGTAATATTGACTTTCATGGTACAGGCATAAGCAGACTTTTTGTTTAGTTTTCCTAAAATTAGAGAGCTTCTTCAATTATCCCAAGGACCTCTTATAATCTTTTGAGAATTGAATCATTCTCTTTGAAGTCTTGATCCTGTCATTACCAAGGTCAATTTTCTCTTCTGCCAGGGGTAACTGCCCTATCTCTGCTGAAATCACCATTTAGTAAGGACTTTACATGGCATTAGAGATGGTTTCCAACATCACTTTTAATGACTTCTTGAAATCTTGAATCTTTTTCAGGACCTGTAGGTTCACTCAAAGATTCACTGTATTGTGTGGTATTAACAATGAGCAAGAGACTAAAAAAGACCTCAGCATAATAAATGTGGATAAACAGTATTGGGGTGTTAAGTGGGAGGAAGGTCTTACGTGGGCCTTCAAATGTGCATGTTTTGTGCTATGACATCTTTGCCTTCCCACCTAACTTCATAAAGTCCCTCTTCCTTTTTGGGCTTTCAATCTGTTTATCTCCAAAAGGAAGGACTAGGTTTGATGTTGTTATAAAGATTATATAAATTAACTCAAATGAAGTAATGTGGGAAGGTATTACGCCCAGTTGTTAGTGCAGAACAGCTTCCTAAATCCTGCTTCCCCTTCCTTCACAAACGTTTTTAGATTCTTTTAGAAGATGCTGAAGGATGAAGAAGGGAAAAAGGGAGAGTCCATCAGGGCAACTAGAAGTTACAGAACTTCTGCTTCTTGTCACATTTACTGGCAGGTCAAGATCTAGTCACTTAACACTTAGGGGTAGAGTATGGAAATGCAAGTACATTCAAGTGTGCCATCTGTCCTCAAGACTCTCCAAGGTTGGCTGGGAAGAGAAACTGAACAGAAATACCTGTAGAATCTTGAGAATTCACCACCTAATCCAGGCCACCACTAACGCTCTTAGACCATTGTAGTGGCCTCCCAGCTGGTTTCTCTGCTTCCAGTCTTGCGGTCCACTCAATGATCTTGTGACAAAGCAAACCAGATCACATGTTTCTCCTGCTATCTACTTCCCAACTTTTTTCATCTCAATCAGAATAAAATCTGACCGCCTTATCAAAGCCTCTTGAGCCTTGCCTTCTTCTCTGGACCCACCAGTGTACTTCCTGCACTTGTCTCAGCCAACCTGCTCTCTTTTCTTCTTCTATGCTGAGCTTGCTCCTTTCTCAAGACCTTTGAACATGCCTCTCCTCAGCCGAAAATATTCTCCTCAGGTGTTTGCAAGTCTGACTGTTTATTATCAGGTGTCACATGTCACTTTCTCAGAAAGACCTTTCTCAACTATTCTGGATGTACCAGTGCCTTTCTCAACCCAGACCCTCTAGCATACCACCCCGCTAAAATGATCGTGCTTTCACAATGGCGTTCTTGTTCATTGCCGTTCTCTCCATTTGAGTGTAGGCTGAGCAGAGAAGGTCTTTTCCCATCAGTGTCTTGGTCAGTGTCCACTAACTGAATAGAAGTAGATATGGAGATGGTGAGGATACATTTAGACAGCAGAGAGCCATTTTAGGGTTTGTAAAGTGAGATCAAGAGGTGAGCCTCAAAGATTATCTGAAGTCAAAGCACGAACGGGTTTTAAGGGTCTCAACAGGATGTGTGGGCTTTATACGGTGACCCATTGGGAACTAAAGGAAATTGTTGAGCTTCAGCAGAATTCTGCCCGCTCACCTGCAAAGAGTCACTTAGTATCGTTCGGGTGCCTCACGGTTTGGCGGGTGAAGTGAAGGGGAGAGTCTAACTTAAGAGCTCATCCACCACTGCTTGCCCCATCTTCACGCTCGCTTTCTCCCAGGCGCTCATCTGAGACCCTGACATGAGGCCTTGTTTTACCCACGAAGAGCCCCGCGTGTGGTTCCTCGACGCCAGCCGCTGGGTGGCGCTGTGGCTCCTCTTACCCAGGCTGGAGGCGCCAAGGAGGCAGAGGCGCGGCCGGCCGCAGAACTGGGTTAGGCCTGGGCCAGTTTTCGCAGCCAAACGAACTCTTCCTGGGCGGCTCTTTTTTCCTGCCTCGCGCCCTTCTCCGCACCTAGCCGCGTCCCCCAGCTCAACTCTCACCGCCACTGCCTGCTCGCCCTCTCCTCTAGCTCTCTCACCAACCTGGCCAGAGGCAGACCAGAGGGGAGTTGGTAAGAGCAGGGCTGGGTGCAGAGGGGCGGGTAATGCACTCTCTTTTCAGCCAGTTCAGAGCTTGGGCCTCTCTGAACCCCTGGGAGGAAACAAAACTCCCTAGAGTTTAGGCAGCCACTGGCGCTTGGCCCATCTGCCCTGTCCAGCAGGTTCAAACTAAAGCTTAAAACTGCACAGGAAGCCTTTCAGTGCCCAGGGACCTGAGCCATTAAGGGGCCCATCCACAGTTACCTTACTAGCCCTGTCCTAGCTCCTGGAGTCTGTTGGGTCTACCTCTTTAGCTCCTTCCAGTCTGCTGCCATATGACCCATATTCATTGTGTGTGTGTGTATGTGTGTGTCCCTCTGTCTTTCTCATCACTAATATTATCTGCCCAAATCCTCCATGACTTGCCATACTTACAGTCATAGCTTTGAGTAAGGCTCCCTTCGTCTGGTCTCCTGCCCTTGCTGTGCAGACACCCTCATGCAGGGCCGTGTATCCTGTACCTGAAATGACTCCAGTTGCTTGGACAAAGCAAAAGTTGAGCTCCAAAACTCTCCACACTCTAACTTCACTGCTTTGGCCACCTCGCTTCAACTCATTCTGAGTCAAAGGGCTACCTGGGTGTGGGCTGCCCTGAGCAGAAAAGGAAGTACAACAAGAACTAAACATGACGGGAGTGCGAAGGGGACTCTGCAAAGATCCATTTGGACAGTCGTGCCTCTAAAGCCCATTGTCGGAGGATGAAGAGAGCACATTCTATCTTTCCTAGGGTGCACATCCTTGTTCATCTTTTTGGACCCTGTGTCTTAGATCTGTCCTATCCTGCCATTTCCTCTCTCTCTCTCTCTCTCTCTCTCTCTCTCTCTCTCTCTCTCTCTCTCTCTCTGTCTCCACCATCTCCCTCCCCCTCCCTCTCTGTTGATGTCCTCAAGGCTGTGGGCTAGCCTTGCATCCCAACTCTCTGCAGCTCTTCACTCTCCTGTTGGTTCAGGAGGCCTCTTCTCAAGAACATACCATCTTGTGACAAAATGAGTCACGACACGTCTGATCAGGTTTTTCTAATGTCCAGTCTCACCTTCAGAAGTTCAGTTAGGGTTTGTTTTTGTTTTCATTTTACTTGAGAAAGATAATGTTCATTATTCTAAGACTAGTTGAGAAAAAAAAAAAAAAATATATATATATATATATATATATATATATATATATATATCCTTGTTGAACTCAACATGTAAATCTGTAAATTAACATAAAAAAGCAAACAAGAGCACAGGAACATTAGCAAAGGCAAATTTAATGTCAGTTGAAATGCTATGGCAAATTTCAAGAGCCTTGGGCCTTTAGATCCTAGAGATCAGTGCTGGAAGGTCACATGTGGTCCATACATGACAATAGAAGTGGCTTGGTGAATGGAAGAGCTTAGAATCAAAGATACAGCCCTGAGAAGTCTATGATAACAGGGTGAGACAGCTCATATTCCTTGGCTCGACTTCAGGGTAGCTTTCCCTGGGAAATAACAAATTTTCTGTCCCCAAAGAAATCCAACTGCTGAGAATATTCTACTTGTGCTGTACATGTGTACACAGTGTCTTACTGATCTTCACAATAGCCCTGTGTAGTAAAGGTTATTAGTTTGTGTTTGTAGATAAAAAAAAACACTGTGACTGAGAGAGGCTGAAAGATCCACCTTGCCCAAATAGCTGCAAAGTGCAAGGGCAGAGCTGGAAGCTAAGAAATCCAGTTATAGGGCCAATGCCAGCACCTTTCCATCCAATTTGATTACCTCTTGAAGACCCAAAGCGAGGCTGTTTCCACTGCTGTATTCTCACCCTACTCTCAAAAGAACATGGACAGTATGATAAAAGGCAAGTGAAAGCCTTTCACCTGGCTCCATGGCCAGTGATGGCCTGGATGGAAATGCTGTCGGGGAGTTTAGTCAATATTGAAATTTGTAGTTGGGGATGGTGGCACATGCCTGTAATCCCAGGAGGCTGAGACAGGAGGATTGCTGTGAGTTCAAGGGCAGCCTGGGCTACTAAGTGAGTTCAAGCCATCCTGGACTGTATAGCAAAGCCCTGTCTCAAAAAGACAAAAATTTGAGGTTTGCAATTTTCTGGCTAGAGATTTAGCTCTGTGGCAGAGTACCTGCCGGTAATCACAAAGCCCTGAGTTTAATTCTTGGTAGCAAAACATGAAAGAAAGAAGAAAGAAAGAAAGAAAGAAAGAAAGAAAGAAAGAAAGAAAGAAAGAAAGAAAGAAAAGAAAGGCCAGCAAGATAGTTCAGCAGTCTAAAGCGCCTGCTTAGGCAAACTTAGGCAACCACAGAGACCACGGCTCGATCTCCGGCACCACATGCAGCGCCAGCCCCAACCCCAGGGTAGGCTGAGCCTGCCATAACATAAATAAAATTTAAATAAATTTAAAAAAGAAAGAAAGAAAGAAAGAAAGAAAGAAAGAAAGAAAGAAAGAAAGAAAGAAAGGCCAGATAGCTCAGCAAACTAAAGTGCCTGCTTAGAAAGACACAGAGATGAAGGTTTGGGGTCCCCAGGGCACACTAAAATAGCAATCGAGACTGGGCATGGTGGCGCCTGTAATCCCAGCAAACGAGAGGCTGAAAACAGGAGGATCACTACGAGTCTGATCGGTGTAATGAGATCCTGTAGACCCTGTACTAAATACAGAAAGAAAGAAAGAAAGAAAGAAAGAAAGAAAGAAAGAAAGAAAGAAAGAAAGAAAGAAGAAAGAAAGAAAGAAAGAAAGAAAGAAAGAAAGAAAGAAAGAAAGAAAGAAAGAAAGAAAGAGAGAGGCGATTTCTAACTAGGGGTCCAGAGGCTTCTTGCTCAGCATGATAATATACAGTGTTAACATTTGAGTCAGTTTTCTTCGATGAGTGGTGGCATACTATATCATGAAGAGCATAACCTAACTTTGCATTCCAGCTCTACCACTTGTTCAGATTACTCTGAGAAAGTTACTTAAACTCTCCATTTCCTCTTGATCATTTGTACAATGGTGATAAACAGTAGTACTCTGCCTCATTGGGTTATAATGAATATTGAGTTATTATAGCTCAAACTCTTCAAACAGTGCCTGATGTAGTTTTTTAAACAGTTTTCTGTGGGTGTTTATCACTGTTATTATAATTTTTTGAAACATATACCCTAGGCTGGCCTTGAATGCAGTATCCTCCTGCCTCAGTCTTCCAAGTAGCTGGGAGTATAGGTGCAGGCCACCATAGATGGCTTTTATGTATTTATGTATTTATTTATTTATTTATTTATTTATTTATTTATTTATTTATTTACTTATTCATTCATTCATTCATTTTAATGTATTTACTACAGGGTCTCACCTCCTAGATTGGACTCGAGCTGGGATTACAAGCATGTGCCACCACACCCAGTCTCAATCACCCTCGTAGCATGCCCTGGGGGTGGGGCCAGCAGGGCACACTGGGGATCAAACCCTGGTCCCTGCATCTGCCTGAGCAGGCACTTAAGTCTGGTGAACTATGTGGCCGGCCCAAATGGCTTTTATTATTTTTACCATCTACAAATTAAGGAGAATTCATATAAAACCCAAATTTCTGTCTCACTCTTAAATACCTAACAGTACTGGGTTTCTATCACTGGCTAGAACTGAATGTGCCCTCTTTGGATGGGATGTGCTCTCTCGTTTGGTCCCTGACACTGAAGCCAGGTGTCAGTTGCCATTTATCATCTTCCGTGCAGCCAGCTGGATGGGTTTCCATTATCTGCCAGGCCTCTAACACTAGTCTGTCATCTCCAGCTACTGCTGCAGTAGTTCTGGGGGCAAGAAACATCAGTAAGCAGGAATTGTTAGCCAGCAGGAAAATCTCTAGAGACTCCTACCAGGCTAGACCAAGCCTTTTGCTTTCCTTCTCCTTAATGTCCCAGAATGCCATTTGGTTGCACACAAAAGGTCAGGGAAGCCAGAATGGTGAAGGGAGGCAAAATGTGACATTCCAGAGCATTCTCTCCGGAAGCCTCATAGCTGAGTTTAAAAATCTGACTCAAGAACTCTGTAGTAATAGGAGCTGAGGCAGGAGGATCAGTGTCAGTTTGAGACCAGCCTGGACTATATAATGAGTTCAAAGTCAGCCTGAACTATGTAGTAAGACCCTGTCTAAGAAGATCCCCCCCACAGAAAAAAAAAACGCAAACAAAAACAAAACAAAACAGGGCAGGCCAGATAACTCAGTGGATTAAAGCGCCTGCTTAAGCAGACACAGGGGCTGGGGTTTGATCTCTGGTCTGCCATGCTGGTCCTGCTCCCTGGGCGCATAGATTTAACAAATGGCCCATGTAGCACCCATATCCTTGCCTTGAAAAGTCATTTACAGAAGTATCATTCCATGCTTAAGGGTGTTACAGTTTATATTTAGGTGCCTCCCCAAGAGCCTTGTGTGTTGTGGGACTTTTGGGAGTGACTGGATCAAGCATGTTTTTACTCTCGAAGATGTGCACTGCTGGGTGTGGAGTTGAGTGTGACATAGGGGAATGAAGCCTGTTGGGAAGTGGTGGGTCATTGTAGGTGTGGCCTGGAAACTGCATGTGCACATGTGTGCGTGCATGAATGTGTGTGTGTGTGTGTATGTGTATCCCTCTTCCTCCCTCCACCCCTGCTGCTTCCTACCTGACATGCATGGACTTGTTCTTCTGCTTCATGCAATGTTCTGCTGCGCTGCCCTGCCTTGAAGACCGCGAAGTAGGGACTAAGGTCTTCTGATGTGTGAGCTCTCCTCCTTTAACTTGCAGGGGTCAAGTATTATGTCCCAGCAATGCAACAGTAACTATGACATGAGCTTCAATCAGGTTCACTGTGCTCCTTGCTCAGGCTATCTCCTTCACTCTGAGGGGGTAGAATTCATTCAGCTGCTAACATCTCCTGACTTGGACCGCCTTCTTGGCATCTAGAAGTGAAGCCTTCTGGAGACTGCAGCTAAAAAAGGAAGAGGAGTTTGACAAGAGCAGTCCACTCAGAGACCAAAGGTTTCCTTCCTTCCTTCCTTCCTTCCTTCCTTCCTTCCTTCCTTCCTTCCTTCCTTCCTTCCCTTTTCTTTTCTTTCAAGATTAATTTACCCAGGCTGAGCTTGAATTTCTAATCCTCCTTCCTCAGCCACCCAAGTGCTGGACTATACCCACATACCATCATGTCCAAGGAAAGCAGGCCTCAAGTTCTCCCCCTTCTCCTAAAGTGCTTCTCTCAGACATTTGGGAAAGGAGCTCTGAAGTGAGCAGAGAGCCCTGGCATCTGATTAGGGCACGCATCTGATTAGGGCCAAGTCTTTTATCTAACCAAAGGCCATCAATTCAGTTCAATAGACTTTAAAGAAAACACATTCTGTGTAAAGCCCCAGGCCAAAACATATAAAAGATTCCAAGGCACAAAGTAACAAAGACACAGTGACTGCCCTTTAGGGACACATTATATATATTGTGGATGTAGAGAGATAACAAAACTTCTCTGGGGCTCTTGCAATTTCTAGAGAAGCTTTCAAATTTCTGCAAATGTGAGATGTGTGGACAGATTTCAGACAGCAACACTGTAACCCCTGATCTCAAAACCACTCATTTGATCAAAATACCTCCATAATTCTTTAATGAAACACTGTTCTTTTAATCTATGTTACATAGTAGGACTCCAAGCAAGATTTTACTGACAGGGCAGGGAAGCTAGCTTCCTCCATAGGTCCCCTTGCTTGTCAGAGGCAGAAATAGATTCAGAGAAAGGAAAGGACTTGCCTAAGGTTACACAGCCTGACAGATGTACAGCCCGGCCTAGAAGCTGGGCCCCTCCCAGTCAGCATCCATCTAAAGTGTGGAAGATGAAGTCTGAATTAAGAACTGAGTTGGGTGAAGGCCTTCCGTCCCTACAAGATCCTTGCAGAGTATTCCAGGATATTATGGAGCTCAACGCTAAGCGCCATTTTCTCCATCACATGGCCTTCTCACAGGACCTGGGCTTTCAACAGGCTCTAGGTATAGGCTTCTTTCGTCAGAGGCATCACCCTACCCCCTGGCCTATTCTCTGGGGTCTTTCTGGGATTCCCTCAAGCCAGGGCTTAGCCTACGAAAACCAAAATTTACTACTTGCTCAACATGGCTTGACTCCCAGAGGCTGAGCCAGTGCTCCACTCCTGTTGCCTATGCTTCTGGGGGCTCACATGGCTTCCCTTGTTCCTGTTCACCTTGGCCCCTTCCTCCCAGGTGTTTGCCCCCTTTAGCACTCTTGCTGGCAGACATCCTTGCCGGCCCGCCCCCTTAGTCACCACGCCCTCTGAAATCACTACTACTGCCTGAGTCCTTCTGCCTTTTATCTTGCCCCAGAAGCCAAGCCTTCAGGTCCCTTAATTGTTCAAGTTGTTCTTTTCTGAACTCACTCCAATTAAGCTCCATAAATTGTAGATAATTGGACTGTCTCGCTCAGATTATGAGCCCCTGGGGCAGTGTCTTCTTGGTCTGGTACAACCCTGCCCACAAAGGAAGGGAGCGAGGGGCAGGGCCCAGAGCAGGCTAAACCACGAGACCCCTGGCAAACAGGCTCAGGGTCACAGGACAAACCTTCTTATACCTCCAAGCTTGCAGCCTTGTTCACTGTCACCTGTCCAGGTCCTCATAGGTCAGCAAGTGTATGAAAGCCCAATACTTCCCCCAATCCTGTGGCAGTAATTGTATGGCATATAAAGTGACTTTTCAAACATTTTCAAAGTTCTTAGATTCTGCATAGAAGACCCTCTCTGAGGAACACCTGAATGTGTCACCAACAAAGTGATAGAGATTTATGGAGGTGGGAGATTCACACTGAAGAGGATTCTGGATAATTTTCACATGTTTGTGAAGAAGTTTAGACTATTATGGAGCCTAAGCACTGCCTGGAAGTTTGACTTGGTCATATCCTAGGATTCTAGGGAGATGGGATAATTATTGCTCCAGGAGGTGAGGGGCTGAAACAATGACATTTTGCTCCAGACTTAGGCCTCTTCTCTGCCCACGATTCCACAATTTCCCATCACCATGCTGCTGCATGGACCAGGACATATCCGAGAGCAGCTCTTGGGCCATGTTCACTGGACATGGGTGCTGTTCTGTCCTTACTTCTACTGAACTTGTGCTCCTCAGGCTCATCCTCTTCTACTTCCCACTATGTCAGAAGTTTCCATCAGTGGCCATCAAATCTCTCATCAGCTGGGCCAGCAGGATGGTTCAGTGGTCTAAAGTGCCTGCTTAGGAAACCTTAGGCAACTGCAGGGACCCTGGTT
>PVKN010009508.1:0-23675 GCA_004027915.1 Capromys pilorides
GGGCAGGTGAAATAGCTCAGCGGTCTAAAGCATGTGCTTAGGCAAGATTAGGCAAGTGGGCAGGGACCTTCAGTTAGATCCCTGCCCTACATGCTGGGCCAGCACTGCCCCAGGGGTGGGCTGGGCCGGCCACAAAAAAAAAAAAGAATTAATAATTCAATTCTTCAGTTACACACTAGCTATAGTTCGAGTGCTCAGAAGGCTGTTGTGGCTAGTGGCCACTGCATGAGACAGCACAGTCCTGTCTAATGTCTAGGGTCCAAAGACAGCACATGCAAGTGTCCTACGGCAGAAAGGGCTTTTGTAGAATGAAAAAAGGGCAATACAGCTGGGCAGGCTGGAGTGCAGGTGAAGTCAATTGATGCCAGAAATACACTCTGCAGCTGAGCTTTTATTCTCAGAGCAATGAAGGCTTCTGAAGGGTTATAGACAACAGGTCAACATGACCACAGTTGTCCTTTGCAAGATCATGTTGTATACAGCACGGAAGACAAATTGGAAAGAAGCTGCTAAGGAGGCTAATGCTGGCACCCAGGTAGTGAAAGGCATTGAAGACGTAGACTAGGGTGTCATGAAGATGGAGATAAGTGGACACAAACTTACTTGGAGAATAAGGTTGAAAATTTGGGGATGAGCTGGCTATGGATGAGGGAAGGAAGGAAGAGATAGTAATCAAAGGCAAAACCCTTGTTTCTGTCTTAAACACCTAGACGGATGATGGATGCAGAAAGGGGAAGCCCATGAGGAAGACCAGTTTGGGAGAAGGAAGAAGATAAATTTGGCTTTGATCATGTTGAGTTTGCAGTACTTCTGAGATTTCCAGGTAAAGAGGATGAGCCGACACCACCCAGTCCTAAACACAGGTCTAGAGGGCACTAGGGATTCAAGCAGGAATACACACTGGTATAGAGAAGATCCCTGGGGCTGTGGGTTTGGAAGAGTATAACTGTCAAGAGAGCTTTGGATGAAGCAAAGACTCAAACTCTGTGGCCCTCCAGATAGGGAAACCAGATCCCAGAGGATAGTCTGGCAAATAAGTCAGAGCAGGGACAAGCAGAAGGAGAACATGGAGTGTCAGATGGTACAGGCAAGACAGCAGGTGAGATAAAAGGACCAGACTATACCTAAAAAAAAAAAAGGGGAAGAGAAACTCCACAGGAACTAGAGGGAGACAGGGGTTAAGTGAGTTGTTTTTTGGGGTTTTGTTTTGTGGGTTAAGTGAGTTGTTTTTGGGAGTTTTGTTTTGTTTTCTTGTACTGGGAATCAAACTCAGGACCTTGTGCTTGCCAGGCAGGTGCCATGTGTTTTATTTTGTTTTGTAGGTAGGAAAGACTACAGAATATCTAAAAGCTTTTGGGAAGAATGCTGTGAAGACAGAAATATAAAGGAGCAAGTGGACTCAGTTTGGGAGAGGTAGATAACTCTAGAGAGACAAGGAAAGGGTGATGCAAGTCTGAGAAGGCTGGCAGGTGGGATTTCTTGTGTCTGTGCACCTGCTTCCCTGAAGGTGTCAGTTTATCCTCACCTGTGATCCCCTTCACTGCTGGTTTGAATTTGGAGCCTGGGTGACCTCCTCTTACCTTTCCCCATCTCCCTGACTTAGCCTCTATCTTTGCCAGTTACTCTTCCAGAGCTGGTTTTTACTCCATTTCTTTACCTCCCTCTGTTTTTGTCTTTGCCTTCATCTCACTCTTTGTCGCACTTCCCCCCTGTTCCCATGACAGTTTCGAGGTTATTTTATCGTTGTTTCCGTCTTTCTCTCTGTTCTAGTACCACTCCTCCGTCTATGTCTAGACTGTTTCTGGTTCTGATTGTTCTGGTCTTCCAGGTCCCTAGGCAAATTCAACTGTGGCTACAGACCAACGACCTTGGCTTCACCTGGGAGTTTGCTAAAAATGCAGGCTTGCTGGCCCCACCCAGAGAAAGAATTTGAATCTGCCTTGTAACAAGACCCCCTAGACTCTTGTATTTAGTCAACAATGAGAAGCATTGCCAAAAGCTTGCTTCTAAAACAACTTCCAAACAAGTGTCCAGGAGCTCAGCAGCATCCAGGAATGAGCTGGAGCCTCCTGCTCTCCCGAGCCCTTTGGTGATGCTCTGAGCTGCTCCTCTTCTCTGCTTCACCTTCTTGAACCCCATGAAGCTACTCCTGGGGCTCCTAGCAGCTCACAGAAGGAGGATGTAAGTCCACTGAAGCTCATTCCACACCTCAGCTTCCACATCCAGAGATGAGTGCTGGAGAGAGGAAGTCTATTTATGTCAGGGTTTAGCATTGTGTAACCCTGCATCTAGGTTTAGACACCAACATGTGATTATATTTGGTCTTTACTTGCCCACAATGTTGTCTGTAAAATGTTAGCTTTTTCCTCTACAGGGTCACAGACTGGCTCAGACTAACACATTTCTGGCCACATAACCCAGTTCCAGCTCTGGTATGTTTCAGACCAAGTCTTCTCCAGATATGGCTTTGTTTTCCGTTTCACTAGTTTAGGCGATGATGTTGTGTTTTGTGGATTTGTCTTTTAACTGAAGATCCCTCACCCCACCCCCTTTGGTTTGTTTGGTTTGGTTTAGAATGGTTGTGAGGGGATTTAGGGAAAAGGTTCGCTTCTTAGGCCCTGCTCCAAGTCCCTGATGTACAGCCAGTACCCCCAGGTGATGGTTGTTTGCTTCTCACTCCTATAGCTTTGGCCCTGACAAGATTTAAGGTGAACATCTTAGTGAATGGTTCTTAGGATGAGAAAAACCAAGCAGGGAAAACAGGTTGCATTTTTGCAGGACTAACTGGATTCATTGAAAAGGGTAGGGCATAAGCACCATTTGGGCCCAGTGAGCAAGAACAAAGGCCTAGTTATAGAGGAGTGAAGAAGATCTGAAGAACAGATGCCTACGGGGATGCTGAGACCTAGCATACCAGAGCTGGGTGCACCTGCTTTGGTGTGGTGTCCCTGCCGGCTTTCCCAAGGGAGAGCACTAACTCTGAGTGAAGAATAAACAAGGTTTGGCTGGAGGCTTGGATGGGGCTATTTCAGTATTGAGTTAGAGACCTGCATTACATAGACTCTTGGATGAGTTTGCAGTTCCCCAGGATGCTGGGAAAACTAGTAAGCCTGAGCCCCTGCCTTTCTTAGGCATTCCTAACAGGTTGGTGGCCACACTGATGGCTCCTGCCGTGGCTAGAGAGGTGGCTTGTGTTGCACTCTAGAGTGTTCCAGATCTTAAGTAGGAAGTTGCGAAACAGAACTACATTTTGAAAGAGAAAGTATGTGAAAAATGGTTCCTCCCTCGCCTGTTTGCTCTCCTGGGGCTTGGTGCAGGGAGGTGGGTGAGATGGCTTTCTGGCCAGACTCTGTCCAATGTGGAGAAAAGGCAGAGCTAGCCCCCAGGGGCTCTTCAGGTGAGCCTCCAGCAGCTGTCAGCCTTTGGCTATTGATTACTACGACTGGGATGTACTTTTTCCATCTACTGAGTATCAGCCTGGTCCATGAAGAAGTCCAGTGCCTTCCGCTGGCTATTTTGTCTCTTGAACGGGGTGGCTTCTGAGGCCTCACATGGGCTGCTGTCTGAACTCTTGAAACGTCTTCAGGTTGAGCCAGGCCTGTCCATAAAATAGGAGGCATTTTGGCATATCCAAGGCTCCTGGCACCCAGTCTTGGCCACTGCCTGGCTGTCTCCCTCAAGGATCTGGAGTGGGCCTTTTGCCAATGTGCTTCCCTGGGAAACATGGAAATGAGTTAAAGTCAACAATAAATTTGTCTCCAAAAGGAATAAGCCTAAGCTGGCAGCCTTGAGCAGGGGAACAGGAGGAGGGACTACAGGGATGGGGGCAGAACAGGAGGTTAGGTGATGCCAGAGCAGCCAGAGCAGATCCAAATCTGTCAAGCAACTAGAGGCACAAGGAACAACAGGAATGCATTCTCGGGCCAGCCCTGGAATGCTTGCATGGAAAAAGTGGCCAGGAGGATATCACAATGCCAGGACCATGGGAAACATTCAAGGATTGGGGACTGGAGAAAGATGGATGGATGGGTGGGTGCATGAATGAGTCAGTGAGCTGCAGCTCAGCTGGCCCCTACCTGTCTCATGGGCACAAGAGGATGGCCACTTGGGCATCAGAATGCCGCTGTCTCATTTTGGAGGATTGGAAGGGAGAAGAAGGAATATCATGGTGATGGGTCAAGCAGGTTCACCATTGTTGCTGAACCAAAATTTTACTTATTTTTAATTTTAACTTTTTTGGCAGCTGAGGCTGTCCTCAAACTTGTGTGCTACCATGCCCAGCTTTTATTTTTTATTTTTGAGATGAGGTCTCCATGCCAGCCTGGAACTCACAGGTGTCTTAAGCTGGCCTTAAACTTGCAATCCTCCTGACTCAGCCTCTCAATGCTGGGATTACAGGTGTGTGCTACCATGCCCAAAAGCACGTAACATCTTCATCTGAACAACTCTACTTGTTAGATTCCTCTCTGAGGGCCTTACGAGAGAGTGAGAGTCTCTGATTGTACCAGAATCTCACATGCATGCTCCTCGACACCCTTTCTGAAGGGCATTGGATGCAAGCACCGTGGGGCCAGTGGCACAGCAAGCTAAAAGGAAGTGGCTCTGTGGGACCAGCTGGAGCTGGAGACACCTCTTTGTGGCACTGGTGAACAGTCCCAGCCTGCCAGCCCCCTCCAAGGCTCAGCATGAAGGAGGACAGCTACTCCTCCCTTCCTTTGGAGAAGCCTGATAAAAACTGTTTGTGCCAGTTTGAGATACATATAACCCATCTGGCTCAGACCTCAGAGATGCCTCAGAGACTTGGAGATCCTAGCAACAATTGCCTTGAATATATACTTGGCCTTTCTCCCAAGGGCAAGACCATGACTGATAAACGGTGCTTGATTTCTCTGGTGCCCTCACATTCGTTCTCACAGCACATTGTACTGTACAAGGTATTTGCCTACCACGCATATTTACAATTCTTTTCCTGCCACCAAATCAACAAAACGTCCACAGACATTGCATCTCGGTTTCTCACAAGCACACTCGCAGTGCATTCCCATGGTTTACCCTTCTCCCCCTGTTTCTCCCCTCAGTCTCCCACCCTCCCTCCCCGCCTCCCTCTTTTTTCTTTTCCCAAGCCTGCTTCATCCTGCTGATCCTTCTGATCCCCCTCCATCATGGCTGAATGCAGCTTCTCTGCTGTCCTACGTGGTCTTTACTGCCTCCTTTGCTACCAGCCTTTTCACTTATCTGCTTTCCTTTTGTACAGCTGCAAGTTCTTCAAGGCCATGACTTGCCCAGGGTATCTAACCAATGGTATTTGCTTTTTGCTATAACCAGGCAGGTGTTCAATGAATGAATAAAAGTGAATGAATGAAAAGGTCTTTCTTGAATGCCCTGCCCATATTGTCCCTAAAAGTGAGAGTTATCAATGTTGTTTACTCCCATTTGCTTTTGAGAGGAAAACTTAGGCCAGCATCAAAGATCCCTAGAACACTGAGCCAAAAACAACCTGGCCTCAAGTTTCTTGTCATTTAGCCACCACCACTCAGGACAATCCAGCTTTCCAGGGACATGTCCTACCTATCCTGTTCCTGCCCCATCCCTCATGTCTTCTTCTCAGAACGACATACTATACCAGTACCAAAGGATTTTCACACTTCAGTGCTTGTGTGCATGCTATTTTCTCCCCTACAAGTGCCTCCCCACACTTGTTTGTTCATCTTCTGCTCATATAAGTACCCAGAGTGAATTTCTCTTCCTCTTGAAGCCCCCATTCCCATGTTTCTGTAGGCAACCATGTACCTTTACCACATCTGTGTGTACCTACTGGTTGAATGTCCACGCTAGAGAACAGGGTATCCGTTACTGCAGTTCCTGCCTTTCCCACATGTCCTGAGGCTGCAGCTATGGCTAGAAGCCTACCACAATGGCAAGCATTTATATAGCATGGATGCTATTCCAAGCTTTTTATTTGCAGTACATCATTTAATCCTTTGGTGCAGCTTTTAAGGTGGATATTGCTCTGCCTTTTTCAGAGATAAGGAAACTGAGGCCAAAGGGCTGAAAGGAGGTGTCCAAGGGCACAGTTAGAGGTTAGAGTTGTAACCCAAGTCATCTGGTTCCCATAGCATCTAATTAGTGGCAAAACTGGTGTCTGGCAGATCCTTTTCCACTGCTGAGCGTCATGACATCCAGCCTGTTCAGCACTCACTCACTTGCTGGCAGAGAGGCTCCAGGGCCCAGGCTACATGTTCTTGCCAGCAGTATCACCTGGCCCACAAGGCTCTCCCCAGCCTGGCCTTGCCCCTTGGGCCCATCATCAGTGCCTCCTGCTTGCGAAGCTGTGCAGAACCACTTTACCACCACGGCTTCCAGGTCTGTCCTGCATTCTGTCCCACTTTGTTCCTCATGCCACCCATGCCAGGTGCACCCCCTGCAAACGCCCGACCCACAGCACTACACAGGCAGAGCAAAGGCCTCTTCTCTCTACCTTGTGTCCAGCTTTGACTCAATGTTCCCAAGGCAGTCCCACAGAGACTCTGCATAAAGAGACGTCTTGGGTTCCTGCTTGAAGCCTCTTTGAAATCAGAAATGAAAACAAATCGCAGGACCCAGCTAGGATACTGACAGATCAGTCCTGCTTCCCTGATTCCATTTGTCCTCCAAGGAGGGCTCTCTCCGCACCCCCCATGAAATTTCCTCCTCTGGAGAGAGCCCTCTGCTGGCCCATTAAAACAACAGCTACACTGAGATGTGCAGAGGGTCTCATTTCCAGGCCCTAAAAAGTGGAGTATCTGCACTGGGAAAGACAGTATTCACTCCCAGACAGCAGCGCAACCAGAGAGTCAAGGGACAGGTCCCTGCCTGTTCAGTGGCCCCTGTAATGCACCTTGTGGCCAAGCTTCTGTAAAAGTCCACAGAGTATTTTAGGCTTTGAGGGTCACATCTCACCTGCTACAGCAATTCCATTTCTCTCTCATAGGGTAAAATCCATCCAAGGTCATTTATAAGTGCTTTTGTTCCAATAAAACTTTATTAACTCTGAAATTTTAATTTTCTCTCTCTCTCTCTCTCTCTCTCTCTCTCATCTTTCATTTATTTATTTGGTATAGGATCTCACTATGCAGCTTGGATTCGTAGTGATACTCCTGTCTCAGCCTCCCCAGCAGTGGGATTACATGCGTGCACCACCACACCAGGTTTCAGTGGCTGGAGCTGGCACAACATGCAGTACTGGGGATCAAACCCAGGTCCTTGTGCTTGCCAGGCAGGCACTTAGACCTCAAAGCCTTCTACCCAGCCCTTCATGTCACTTTCATGTATCACAAATATTGGTTTTTTTTTTCAACCATTTAAGAATATTAAACCCATTCTTTGTTCTTAGGTCTTATTAAAACAGGCAGTGGTAGGATCTGGCCAACAGGCTCAGTGTGCCTAGCCGGTGCCAGGAGGTAAGCTGCTTGCTTCTGTGCCTGCCTTTGCTTATGCATCCATGGAGTGGGAGAGGGAACGGTAGAACCTGTAGTCGCCAGGTCCTAGGCACTGAGACGAGGTGCCCCAGTGACTTGCCAAGCTCTAGCTAGAAGCAACACTGAAACTCTCAAATCTCTCTGATAGCTATTTAAATCAACTAGAAGATTTCCCCATTCTGGGTTGCACGTTGTGTTAAAACAATTGCATTTTCAAAGGCAACAGAGTGCTAGACTTATCTTTTTCTAATCAGAGCTCTAAGAAGGACACAGATAATGTCTTAACCCAGTCTTCCTCTGCTGCTTTAAGAAGGTCTTTACAATACCTTTCTTCTACATTTTAGCCTAAATTATACAATTTTGTTTCCAGTCTAGAAGACTGGGAAGATCTCCAGTGTCTTGCTGGCTAGAAGCTGCCTGTAGGGCAAGACTGGCCTTCTGGTAGAGCTCCCCCTGACACACTGGTTTTAAAAGTTGACTTTTCAGATTCCTTAACGTGACCTTATTCCTCTGGAAAAAATCCAAAGGACCTGGTTAACATTTTTAAAAAGTGTTTTCCTAAGGAAAAAGGAGGAGGTGGGCAGAAGAGAGGGTAAAGAATTACACAAAGATTTAGTCTGACGGCTTAAAAATCAAAAGGATCATAGGACAGATAGATATCAAGTATAATAAGAAACACACCGATCCTGGAAAGATGACTTAATATGGGCCCTGCAGCCTCCTTGGAGCTTAAACAATTACCTACAATTTGGAATTAAGCTTTAAATTCCCACATCACTGTGTGTTCTGGATGCAGTTCTCACGACACAGCCAGCAACCTTGAGTTATCTAAACCAGGCTGAAAATTAGAGGCCATTAACAGCATACTGTAAAAGTGCTTCTCAGATTTTTTGTTAAGCAGAATATGCTGAGTACCACAAGGATCCAGGGAAAAAGCAAAAGGCTGCTGGTTATTTTTCCAAAGCTTAATCTAGGAATCTTTTTGAAGAGCTCCTTACCCAGCAATGAGATGAATGCCAAGACTAACGCAGAGTATGTTTTTCCCACTTACAACTGGTGACCAGAGACATCAAAAGAAAAGTTTTTTAGGGTTCCTAGAGGTGTCTCAGTCACATTTCATAGGTGGTCAGCTTGTTATATCCCTATTCAAAAACTTCCCAGGCATCCTAGATTGAAAGCTGACAGTGATTAGGCCAGTGGAGCCCCAATTTAACACACTTTATATTTTTATATTGACTGATAAACTCTTGGGAGTGTGTTACCAAGGACTCTCTCCTTTGATTTTCTACAAGTGAAACAAAACAACAAAACCACGAAGTCTTATTCTGAGACTTTCTTTGTTCTTTCAGGGTCCAGAGCCCCCCACTTGAGGGCCAGGTCTTCCAGTGGCAGCCACTCCAACTCTTGGTTCCAGCATCCAGGGGTCAAAGCATTCTAGTCTTGCCAGACAGAGACCCAAGGGGAGTGAACAGAGTGAGCCCTCACTGCCGTTCAACTGGGAAGCATAAACCAACAAGCTGGCACTAATTAAGAGCTAATGGTCTTACAATGGAGATTGCCAAAGGATAATGACCCTAGCTGCAGCATAAATATCAAGCCATTTGCGGCATGGCCAAGACATATATTTTCAGAAAGTATTAAACCTCACTGTAGCCTTCCTCACCCTGGCTGTGCTGGAAAAAAAACAAGAGGATGTTAAAGTAGGTAAGGAAGACACTGGGTCTTCCATAGTGCCTTTTTGGTACGTCAGTCTAAAAGCCCCAGGGGCACCTTTCAGAGAAGACTTTTGCTTTTCAGATTTAAACCTGTCCTGTATACAAGAATCTCTGGGGGGTGGGGTATGAAGCTTGAGAATGGAGAGCTTGCCTAGCATGCAAGGCCCTAGGCTCTAGCCCCAGCATGGAAAAAGAAATCACTACAGTGTAGGTCTTCTTGGCACTATCCCCAGGGAGATTGACTTTGGAAGCACTGGGGTAAAGCCCAGTAGCTTGCATTTGCAACCAGCTCCTCTAGGGTGATTATGATGCGGGGGGTGCTCAGACCATAGTCTGAAAAATGCTATTTTAGAACCTCCTGTGGTTTGTCACTCAGCCCCAGTGACAAAACTTTTACAGTTTGAAGATAAAAGTGAGACCAAGATTCTCTCCCTCCTATGAAGATACTAGTGTCAGGCACGGCACAGGGCTGTTTCACAAAGGTAACATTTTCATCCAGTATCTGTTGGGCTCTTCCCACTTACACAGACCTGTGGTTACTAGGAGCAAGACTGCAGGGAGCAGGAGCTGACCATGGGTCTGGATAAGAAGAGGAAGGGTCCCATCTTCCTGGTGTATGCCACATCTTCACTGCCTTTGGCGCTATAACTAACACCATCATATTACAGTCTTCCAGAGTAGTTAAGTTTGTTCTAAAGCTGAGGAAGTGTCTCAAGGTATCTTACACTCTTTGGTTGCAGTAATGTTAAACAAATAAACAAATTAAACAACAAGCCAAGCGCAGTGGTGCACACTTAAAATCCCAGTCCTGGGCCGGCGAGATGGTTCAGTGGTCTAAAGCGCCTGCTTAGGAAAGCTCAGGCAACTGCAGGAACTGCAGTTCGATCCCCGGCACCACATGCTGCGCCAGCCCCCACCACCAGGGCAGGCTGAGCCAGCCACAAAATAAATAAAATAAAGAAACAAGCAAACAAATAAATAAATAAAATTTAAAAAAAAAAATTCTAAAAAAAAAAAAAAAATAAAATCCCAGTCCTGGGAAGGCTAGGGCAGGAGGATTATTGCAAATTCACGACTAGCCTGGGCTACAAAGTGAGCTCAAAACCAGCCTGAACTGTGTAGCATGGCCTTGTCTCAAAAAGCCCAAAAAGGGCTGGCAAGATAGCTCAGTGGGAAAAAAAAAGGTATCTCAGTGGACTAAGCTCCTGCTTAGGCAAGTGCAGGGACTGGGGTTCAATCCACAGTACCACGTGCTATGCCAGCCCCACCCTTGGGTACACTGAGCCAGCGACTGAGTCTGGTTGTGGTAGCACTTGCCTATCATCCCAACTCTGGAGGGGAGGAGGCCTAAAAACAGAAAGATCACTACAATTCTCAGCTGCGTAGTGAGGCCCTGTACCAAATACATAAAAAATTTTAAAAAGGAAAACCCAAGCTACCGCAACAATAAACACACAGAGTGAGGAAAAACTGAGAGTGATGTCACATGCCTATGATCCCTGTACTCTCCTAAGGCAGGAGGATGGCAAGTTCCAGCTCCAGCTCAGCCTGTATAATTTAGGGGGGCTCTCTCCAAATTAAAAGAAAGAGTTAGCTACAGCTCAGTGGAAGGGCTCTAGGCTCAATAGGTACTGCAGGGTGTGTGTATAGGGGGTGCTCTGAAAATTGTCACTGTATAACAACTATGCTAAGCAGGGCAAGCAAACCAAACCAGTCATCTTTCTAACTCAATCACACTTTAAAAAACTTTTTAAAGCTTTGGGATAGTATCTTTCAAAGTTAGCCAGACTGGTCTCAAAATTGCAGCCCTCCAACTTCTTAAGTGGCTAGGATTATAAGTATGCATCGCCAGGCCTGCGTAGATCAGGCTTATTATCTGCTGGTACAACTGAAGTTGGTTGTCAGAATCAGTAAAAGAACTGATACAGATTATAAAAATAGATGGCGAGTTTGAATGATAAATGTAAGCAAACTATGAGAACAGGAGAGAAACAACCCGTCGTATCATCTGGGAAAATGAAACTCCTTGGCAAGACTTCACAACAGCCTGATTCAAAATTTCATAATGAAATTATGTCTCTGATCAAAGCCTGTATGATCTCATGGACTGATTTTTGCCATTTGTGTTTATTCTGGTTTGCACCAAGTTGAGGCATCAGAAACACATTAACCTTCTCTCTGGGAAGAGGCTATTGTACCCTCATTTGGGAGATTAAAAGGACAGTGTGGAACAGAAGAGGACATGTTCAGACCCTCGCTGAGAATCAAGTTTTCTCTGGCTAGATCTCAGAGTTTGCTTAGACACATGTCGGGAGACAGGGCCTTGCTAGTCAAACTGTATTTAATCTCAGAACACTTGCCCTTAGGGCAACAAAAGGGAAGCTCAAGAGGAAGAAGCAGGGCTGGGGATATAGCTCAGCAGCAAGGCACCTGCCTGGCAAGCAGGTGGTCCTGCACTTGGTTCCTAATCCCCTGCGTGCCCCCTCCCCTGACAAAAAAGAGGAAGAGGGTACAACCAACTCTCATCTAGGACATGGCCTATTTTTGCTCTAGAAAGAAATTTTCGTTTCAGAGTAAGAGAAATACCCCATCAACCATACCTTAATTAGAGTACCTCATTTTCTAACGAGTTGTTTGTTTGTGGTACCAAGGATTTAACTCAGGACCTTGTGCTTTCCAGGCAAGCACTTATTCTACTGAGCTATCTCTCTAGCCCAAGTTGTTTGTTTTCTGAGTAGAAACTACCCTTCTTCGCACTAGGTCATATCTTCTCAGGCCTATCCTGAGATCAAAGTGAGGGAATTTATAACAATTTGAGGTACCACAATAGGAAAGCACTTCTTGGTTGATGCATTGGCCTCTAGAAGCTCTATTTTGGCTACTCACAGAGACAGCTGAGTCTTGTTACCCTCCTTTGCCCTTGGGACAAGAGACATAACCTCTTCTTTCTTATTCAGTTAATGAATATCTGTTGAGTCTTTGCATTGTTTCAGGAGGCTTTTCTAATTTTTGAGGAAACAGCAGTGGACAGTTCCTACTTTCAAAAAGCTTACCTTTTTTAGGGACTGTGGAGATAGTTCAGTGGAATAAGTGCTTGCCCAGCAAGCAAAGGTCCTGAGTTCAATCCCTGGTACCACACACACAAAAAAGTTTACATCTTTGTCTTTGAGGAAGTAGCCAACAAATTTGCAAATAAGATCATTTCAGCAGGTGGTAAGCGGCATGAAGTAAGTAAAATTATGCAACAGAATAGCAGTGAAAAGTAGGGGTTGTTGATTTAATTTTTAATTTTTAAAAATCATTTATTGGGCTGAGGAGATAGCTCAGTAGTCCAAGTGCCTCCCTGGCAAGTGCAGGGACCCTAGTTCAATCCCCAGTATCGCAGGGCATACTGGCCATGGAATCCCAGGCACATCTATAATGCCAATGCTGGGGAGACTGAGACAGGAGGATCACTGCTATTGACCCTGTAACGAATAAATAATTTTTAAAAAATCATTTATTTATTTGATACAGGGTCTCACTACGCAGCTCAGACTTGTAGTGATCCTCCTGTCTCAGCCTCCCTAGTCCTGCGATTACAGGTGTGTGCTACCAGTCCAGTTTTGGTGGCCAGCACAGTAGCATAGCATGCAGTACCAGGGCTTGAACCTGGGTCCTTGTGTCTGCTAGTAAAGTTCTTAAGACTTCTCAGCTATCTCCCCAGCCCTAGTTTATTATTTTTTTTAAGGAGGTCATTGATTTAGCCATATTAGACAAAGAAGACTTCTCCTGTTAGAGAGGGTTGCCATATACCATACAGGACATATAGTTCAATGACTGTTTAATAATGAATAATTCTTAATATGTCCCAGGCAATATCAGAGATATACTATACTAGGACGTTTATTCATTCTATTTGCAAATTCTTGTGCTCAAACTGACATTTTAGCTAAGTACTGAGTGGCAGAAGAAACGCCGTGCTTCAGGGAAAGAATTGATCCAGGCAGAAAGAACGTGCGGTGTAACTGTCAGAGAAAGATGCTGATCATGTTAGATAAAAAGACAGGGGCCAGATCACACAATTCTGCAGGGAAGATGGGGGTTTGAATGAAACTCTCTAAAAGTGATGATAAGCCAGGGAAGCCACGTATGCTATCAGACCAGTAGAGGTCTCCCCCGCCCCTCTTTGTGGTGCTGAGATCGAACCCTTGGCCTCCCTCACGCTGAGCATGCGCTCTACCAGGGAACTACACTCCATAACCTAGACTTGCGGGGAAGATGACATATTTTAAGGATTGGCTGTTGTGTGCTCGACCACTTTTGGAAGGCTTTAGAAGAAAAATTCAGAAGATAATTAAGTTTGCGCCACTGGCTTGAAAGAGGCTTTTTATTGGGGGGTGGGGGGTGGACCCAACTAGAAGTTCTGGGCGGTGTGACTAGGGTAACTGAGAGGTTGCTACGGAGAGGCAGCTTGGCAGTTGCTAAGGCGGAGGAAGGCGGAGTTGGGCCCTGGGCATCTGCTCAACTGCAGCAGCCGGGGCGGAACCAAGAGGAGGAAGGCGGAGCCGGGAGAGCGGCGGCGAGCAACGCGAGTATGCCGGAAGTCGTGAGGGGGCGGGACGGGCACGAGCGGAAGTGAGGTAGTCCTGTGCTCGGTTTCCGGTGTGGTTCACGCGGGGCTGCCTAGCTGGGCCTGGGAAGTTTCAAGCTCGCTTACCGGGTGAGCCGGAACGGTCATTGTCCGGTCGGCAAGATGGTGAAGCCCAAGTACAAAGGACGGAGCACCATCAACCCCTCCAAGGCCAGCACCAACCCGGGTACGAGCTGCGGCGTTCGGCGCGGGTAGAGCTTGGAGGAAGCCCGGGGAGAGGGCCCGCGGGGTGGGGTCACCCGAGCGGGTGCGCGTGGCGTCACCTCGGGCCGAGTGGCTGTCGCCGATGGAAGGGACAGAAGAAGGAACGCTGCGGTGTTTTCTCCATGCGCGCCCCGCAGGGCACGGCAGAGTCCCTCGGTTTCAAGTCCAGCAGCGAACATTCAGGCCGCTGGCAGCCTTGGGCCTTCCTCAGTTGCGCGGTGCAGAGAAAGTCACGTCGAGTGCTGTGGGCAGACCCAGTGGGGCTTTTACACTTGGCTACACTTTTTCGCCACCTTAGTGTTGACCATTTAAACGAAAAGGGTATTGTGAGTTTGGTCCCAGAAATTATCCCGTCCAGTAAGGTGCATGGAAAACCTTGAAACCCTTATAAATAAACAAATGTGGCCATTTCATTGCAGTTGTTTTTGGAGCTGTGCATAAATTTTGGCAAGGTCCCCCCTACAGGATGAACAACAGGTTTAGTTAGTTTATAACTTTTTACTTTAAATACTTTTAAGCTTTATTTCTTTATTTAAATATTTATGTTATGGCTGGCTCAGCCTACCCTCGAGATGGGGCTGGCGCAGCATGTGGTGTCAGGGATCGAACCGCTGTCCTTGCGGTTGCCTAAGCAGGCGCTTTAGACCGCTGACCTGTCTCCCCCTTAACTTTGTTTTTAAATGCAACCTAGAGGTTTTTGTTTTAACTTAATACATGTTGAATGTTTTCCTGAATCCATAATAAATTAATCCAGTTTATGTAGACTGAATTTCAGAATGTTAAACCTGAAAAGCCCCCTCGGGTTGATTTTATTGAAGCAACTATACAATATAAGCTTAGTGAGACTTAGTGACTTGTTACAGTTGGTGCACTTGGTGAATGGTGAGCTGTCAGTACTGTGACCCAAGTGTTTTCTATTCCCTCCCTTAAGGAACAGACGGGTGACTTGAAAGGGTTGCCAGAGTGCGAATTTGACATCTTTTTTCTGAGATGGAAGGCAAGAATTGCTACTTACTTGTTGTGGAGTATTCTAAAGTCACCACTAACTTCCTAATTAGGAAATTAACAAACTAGAACATTAAAATATATTTTAGAACTGTGGTCACTGTGGTGCCTTGGATGGAGCAGGCCCTCAGTATCTTTTAAGCTGAGACAAAGGATTAAGAGCACAGATTTCGGTCAAATGCTTGTGTTGAAATTTCTAGCTCTGCTGATTAGTAGCTGTGTACTTGAGGAAAGTGTGTGACCCCTGAGCCTCCACTTGTGTGATTTAACATGGGCATAATATATCTCTATGTAATTATTGTATGAATTAAATGATAATACCACCTGTAGTATGGCTAGCACAGTGCAACATTTAGAGCTAAAAATAGTAATTTTCTTACAATCCTATTGAAAATTATGGGTTGGATCAGCTCAGTCATACCATGTAGCTTTGAGTAATTTTTTGAAGCAATATATGCTGAGAGTAAAACCTGAGATAGTGCTGCAGATATAGTTCAGTGGCACAGTGCCTGCCTGGCAAGCGTGAGGTCCTGAGTTTGATTCCTGGTACAAAAAAAAAAAAAAAAAAAAAATGATTTTGAGGTAGCAGCTTGTCTAGTTTGGATGAGCTACTTGCTGCATTTTTGGCAGGGACCATACTTGTTGCTTGTTGGTTATTAAGTAGTATACTGTCTATTTCTGTTTGTAGATCGAGTGCAGGGAGCAGGAGGCCAAAACATGAGGGACCGTGCTACAATCCGGCGCCTAAACATGTATAGGCAGAAGGAGCGCAGGTGAGCATTGGGGATTGTTACACTCTTCCCATTTCTTCTTGCCCTTGACTTGTAGTCAAGATTCGTTAAGCTTTTGATGCTCACACTCCCACCTCCTCCAGAGAGTGTGGTGAAATATTTTCAGATACCATTTTATGAGCATTGTTAGGATCAATATGATTACTTTTTGGCTAAAGGAACGAGTAGTAATAGACGGTGAAATAGTGACTTTCGCAATACCCCCCAACAAGAAGGGATCTTGTTTCTCACTGTCTGAGTCTCCACAAATGGCACAATCTCAGAGTTAAATATCCATCAGATGAAATACAAAGCATATAGGACCAAGTTACAAAAACGTGTCTGTTGGTACAAAATTTTAGATTAAAACACCAGCACTTGAATACTCATCCTAACCCTGCAGTATGCTGAAGCAGCCTCCGTCCCAGGGACTTGCTGAGTGTGGTGTTTTGCTGACTGGTTTTAATTTGTTCAGTAATTAGGTTCTTCATCTGTTCTAGAAGATGTGTCTAAAACACAAATGTCAATGAACTTAATCCGCATTAGTCACCTACTTTGCAGTTTGTTTTAGAGTTTTGAGTTCTAGGATAAATCACCCTCTGCTTAAAAGCTTTCAAATAGTTACCCAAAAACTCAAGTATGTGACTCTTTTTTTAAAAAAGCAAACAAACAGTAAATGGATTTTTAAACATCAGCATTGTTATTCATCTAGCAAGAAATCATTATGTGCTCTGTTGCAAGAGGTTAAATGGCTTTTGGGAAATCTGTTTCAAATGTAGAAGTACTTTTTGTTTATTGAAATCTGTATTTCATGATCATCTAAAGCCAAACAATAAAAAAAGTCCTTTTGATGGAAAAAGTATTCCGTAAACCAAACTTAGCTGTTGCCTTTCTTCTGTCGTCAACCAAAATCTGTTATTTCCTCAATTTAGGAACAGTCGTGGTAAAGTGATTAAACCTCTGCAGTATCAATCAACGGTGGCTTCTGGCACAGTGGCACGAGTAGAGCCAAATATTAAGTGGTTTGGTAAGTTCCTTTTCCTTTGCTCTACAAAATGTATTACATAGAAAAGACTAGAATATTTAAACAAGAGTTCAATCAAAAAGGTGAGTGAAACTGTTGAGGATTAGATGGAAGAAAGTAGTGAATTTCATCAGTGTCTTCCTTTTGAAGAGAATTCATTCTTTTCTCTTTTTTTTTGAGAAACTCATTCTTAATTATAAGCGAACTGACTTAGGCAGATAGATAAGACCATCCTTAGTGACTAGCATTTATAGACTTTGGAGCTTTCACACACACACCCCCCATCTCATAGGTCTGTTGTGGAATAGCGCTAAGCAGATGGTGAGTGTACAGTATAAGCTTTAACTGCCATCATCAGAGCTTTGATATTGCCTTTGTGTTTAATCAGGCTCTTGGGTGGTTTCGTTGCAATCTATCACTTAGAAGGTATTCTTCTGGTTGTCTTTTAGGGCTTTGTTTTATTCCCTCACGTGGATTTAATCACCAATACTTCCTTCAAGCCCTCCTACCCTAAAAATTACACCTGTGACTTTGGAGCCTCTTGAGCTTGGCTTTACCAAGCTGGTCAGCAGTGATTAGCTCAGTCGTGTTCCATGATGTATCTTTTTCAGTTTTATCCAGTCAGGAAATTGGGCTTGGAAAACTACTCAAACCCATCTATGTTGGTGGACTAGTTCATAGTGTATCAGGAAAGGCAGTTTTTGGGGGTCTTTCCCTTAAATTTGAAAATGGCTATAGGGAATGGAGATAAAAAGGCTTGGGTGGCTGAGAATAAACTAAAATCTTGCTTTTTGCCAGAGTAAAACCAAATTATTAAATAGCAACATTTTTTATTTGCCAAACAGGAAATACACGTGTAATTAAGCAGTCCTCATTGCAGAAATTTCAAGAGGAAATGGATATAGTTCTGAAGGATCCATACAAAGTTGTCATGAAGGAAAGCAAGTTACCAATGTCTCTCCTCCATGACCGAATCCAGCCTCATGTAAGATGTGGGACATCCTGGTGACGGAGCTTTTGGGGCACACTGCATATTTACCTTTGTAAATTTTCTAAGTCTTTTCACTTTCTTTTTTTTTTTCTCTGTATTTAGGACAGGGTCTATAGAGTCTCACTACACAGATCAGACTTGTAGTGATTCTCCTGTTTTTAGCCTCCTAAGTGTTGGGATTACAGGCTCATGCCACCGTGCCGAGTCTCAATTGGCATTTCAGCATGCCTTGCAGGTGGGGCTGGCACAGCATGCCAGGGATGGAACCCTGGTCGCTGTGCTCTGCCTAAGCAGGCACTTCAGTTCACTGAACTGTCAGGCCAGCCCTTCTTTTCACATTTCTTAACGGGTCTCACTTTTAGTATGAATTGAGTTTTTCCAGGAAGGCATTATAGCATGGTGGATCATTATAGCATGTGGAATAAGACTTGAATTTTAGTCATTTGTCTATCCTCAATTACATTCTCTATGAGTTTCAACTTTCTGCCTGTGGGGCCGGCTAGATGGCTCAATGGTCTAAAGCACCTGCAGTTCGACTCTGGGCACCACATGCTGCGCCAGTCTCACCCCCAGGGCAGGTTGAGCCGGCCATAAAAAAAAAAAACTTTCTGCCTGTGAAGATAACCTCCTTCCTTGACTATTAGTTAACAGATGGTGCACCTAAGCATTTGGTTATAGTGAGCTTGTAGCACACCACCTTATAAGGGCTAAATAGATAATGTTAATATGATTGTGTCATATATTTATTTTGGTAGGCAAATTTAAGTCACACACACTGTGGGAAAGTGGATTAAGCTGAAATGAGTCTTGTGGTGCTGCATGCTTTTCAGTGTTTGTGGATCTTTAGTTTTTTGGGTTTTTCTTTAGAATGGGTCTTACTACATAATCCAGGCTGGCTTTGAACTGATTTATGTGGCCCAGGCTCACCTTGCATTTCTCGTGGTCCTTCTGCCTCAGCCTTCTGAGTGCTGGGATTACAGGCATGTACCACCATACTTACCTAAAGAGTCTTTTCACTGAAGGGAAAGGGTGTATTCAAAGTGGTTATCGATGAGGTAAGGCTGAAGTACGCTAAGAACTGAATCTGGCTGGAGTACAGTGAGTTTTGCCTGGAACAAAGGCATAGCCTTAATGTTTGCTCATTTTTACTTGCATTGAACGTAATTCCCAGAAATGTAGCCAGCACATAGCTTCAGTTCCAGTATAGGGAGGGGAGGAGAACACGGACATGCATACATGGATTAAACAGTTCAAAGAAAAGTGTTTACTTGTAGAACAAAATAAAAACCAAGGCTTGGTTATTGCCTCAGATTTTGTCAATTATGTTTTGTTTTATGATGGACTAGAAGAATGGCACCTATTAGTAGAAGGACTGTTTTCTTTCAGAGAAACACATGAGCATAATTCATGAACCACAGATAAGTTGCTCATTTCCCTTGTTCTCTTTGTCCATTCTTCCTAAAGCCGTCTTCTAAGCAATGCCTGAATCCTGTTTATGAGAAAAACAGAGAAGTTTTATTATGGATTTATTGCTTTGTTGCTTGCTCCAGTTGTTCATTGCTCCTAAAGTTCAGTGCAGTTCAGAGGCAGGATTACTATGAATTTAAGGCCAGCTTTGGCTATGTAAGTGTATTCAAGACCAGAGTACATTACATAGTGAGACCCGGTCTCAAAAAAGGAAACTCAGAATAAAGTGATAGATAGGCTTTGGCCTTGAAAATCCTTAACCTGTTTGTTAGCCTACTTTTTTTCCGATGTGATATCTGTTACACAGAGTCTAATTCTGAGCTATATCTGATGAACATTTATGTAGATGTATATTAAAATTACTGTATTTCTGTAACAATATGGTAAAAATAGTGTGATTTAAATTTTGCTTATGTAAAAAATAAAAATATAAATTTTGCTCGTGTACTTTTAACATGGGGTCTTGCTGTGCAGCCCAGGCTGACAGGAACTCACAAAGATACTCCTGCCTCAGCCTCCTAAATGCTTCCATTGTAGGCATGTGCCACCATGCCCAGTTCCTGCATGTGTACTTTAAAAAGTACATTATGTGGTTAAGGTTACGGACCTAAATAAATGAATAAAATTAAATTGTAGTGGATAACTTAAGAGGGTTTTTTGGTACCAGGAATTAAACTCATGACATCATGCTTGTCAGGCAGGTGCTGTGCTGCTGAGCTACATCCCTGGCCTTAGGTTTTCTTTTTCTTCTTTTTTTTTTTTAATGTATTTGGTGTAGGGTCTCACTAGGTAGCTTGGACTTGTAGTGATTTTCCTGTTTCAGCCTCCTCAGTGCTAGGATTATAGGCATGTGCCACCACACCCACTCTCAGTGCCCAGCATGGCATGTAGTACTGGGAATCAAACCCAATCCCTGCGCTTGCTAAGCAAATACTTAGTCCATTGAACTATCTCTCTGTCCCCAGCCTCAGGTTTTCAAAGACAATTTTGATCACATTTGATTTTGCCTAGTGACATTAGAACCTAGTTTCCACAGAAAACGTGGATCTTGTGTTTGGGAATATTGCCTTGATTTGGAGGATAGTAGATAAACAAAGGGATGGGTTGAAGGACCTGAGCAAGTAATAGTAGCTTAAAGATTTTTTGAGATTAAAAGGGAGATCCATAGAAGTTCAGAAGTCACAAGACTTTCACTGTATCCTGAGTTGTTTAGCTATGCTTACTGAGGGGAAGAGGGTGAGGGGTTTTTTTTTGTTTTTTTTTTTAAAGGAGAAGTTTTGCCAGCTCTTAACGTTCTGTTACGTGATAGATCCTAACGCAAACTTTGACTTTGATCCTGCTTCAAGAATTCCTATGCCTGAAACTGCTTTATAGGCACATCAAGCTCCAGTTAGTATCAGGTTGCTTTTATCACATCTAAACTATTATTTTGGACTTTTGCTAGATGTTTTTCATCTGAAGACTTTCCATGTGCATTTAATAAAAATGTTACCTAAATTAGAGAGAATGTTATCTGAAACTAAATTGCATCTTACAAAACAAGCAATTCCTTTTAGCCATGAAGGAAATTAACTTCCAAGAAAAAGTTGGCATTTACAGTTGGTTTTTAAAAAAACACAAATTCAAACATGATTGTCCTTGACAATGAATCTGTGAATTTGGCACATTTAATACACTCATTTGAAAGCTCACAAAAAAAAAGTCAAAAAAGATAAATTAATTTTCATTATTGTAGCCTTAATTACATTTGACTGAAGTTTATGATAAATGAAATAAAGCAGAGTGTTGGCAAGTCTTAACACATGCTTTATTTGTATTTTGTATTTCTCCAAGAAAGCTCAGAGAACTTCAGAATAAGGGCAAGTGCTTATGCTATTTAAATAAACATTTCTAGTTTGAAATTAGACTGAATCAGTGTTTTTGTAGATTTTGGTATGGGTTAAGCTTTTGAAAAGTAAAAGCAGAAGACTTTCTTTGATTGGTTTTTCTGGGTGCTTTCTCTCCGTTTTGCCTATAATTCTCCTTTCCCTTTAGAACTCCAAGGTGCACATTCTTGATACTGAAAGTTTTGAAACCACTTTTGGTCCTAAGTCACAGAGAAAGCGGCCAAATTTATTTGCAAGTGATATACAGGCGCTCATAGAAAAAGCTGAGGAGTCGACTGAGAATTATGACCAGGGCAAGGACCGCGACTTGGTAACTGAAGACACTGGTGTGAGGTATGCTTCTGAAGTTCACAGAGTTCTTAACAATTGCTCCTCTCTGCAAAATGTTTTCCTTAAACATTTGCCTATGCAAAGTGTGGCAGTCTAACTTATGGACCCAGAGTTACCCTCTCTCCTTAGATTAGAGACCCTGGTGAGATGGGAGCCAAGCTGAAAAGGATTCAAGGTGGCTTCATTGTCGTAGATCTCTCTTTATCCTTCAAATAAAAATAAATATTTGCTCATTATAGTAGCAGTGTATCTGTATAGACTAGTTAGAAAATGTAAATTGGAAAATTAACAAAAAATTTGTCTTTTTTTTTTTTTTTGTCTTTGAGACAAGGTCTTGCTATGCAGTTCAGGCTGGCCTTGAGCTCACTTTTGTAGCCCAGGCTGGTCTCAAACTCGCACTGATCCTCCTGTTTCAGCCTCCCAAGTGCTGGGATTACAGGCACCACCACACCTGGCCAAAAATTTTTTTTTTTTTTTTTTTTTTTTTTTTTTTGTGGAACTGGGGATTGAACTCGGGCCCTTCTCCTCAGCCCCTCAAAAATAATTCTTGATGCTTATACTTGGCTTAAGTATCGTTGGTAACCAGATGACTGTTGGCTTCCTGAAGTCTCTGTGTAACTGGGTGCTTATGGCTAGCCTTTTAAGATTTTTGACTCTGAAAATAATATAAAAAATTTATAAACCTGCATAAAGGTAGTGAGCTATTATTGTATTTATTTAATATTTTTGGTTTTGGAGGGAATGAGAAGAGGAAAATCATGTTCTCAAAGGGATCCACACCTAAAAGGAGGTTAGGAGTCAGCTGTTGATATAAATCCTTTCAGGGCTTTCTTATATTCATGTTTATTTACAGTATAATATAACAGTGTTTGAACTTTTTTTTTTTCTGCAAAGCTTTATTCCAGAGGGGCTCAGTCCTTCTTGGCAGCTGCCTTCCTATGGTGGCCAGCACGTTGCTCAGCTCCTTACGCTTCCTCTTGGTGTGGATGTGCATCCCCACCCTTTTCTTGATGAACTCAAGGGCGCATTTGTCCTTGGAGACCTTGAGCAGCTCCATGGCATGCCGCTCGTAGGAGGCAAAGCCTCACACCTGACACCTCCCGGATCATGTCCGGCACGAACTTGGTGTGTTTGGTGAGGCGTCCGCGGCAGTGGCTGTGCCTCATTTGGCTCACATTCTTAGTCACCTTGTGGCCCTTGTTGATGCCCACGACCATGGGATAGTGGAGGGCCGTGGCTACTATTCTTCAGGGGTTTCTGTGGTGAAAGTAAGTGTTTAAACTTGTGTGTGTTTTCCTAAATGATTAAGAGTACATTTCTATGTCAAGTAACAGTAATAATGTTTAAATAGCAAGAGTACTGTTTTGGGGTGGGGACATAGCTCAGGTTCAATCTCCAGTCCCACCAAAAAAAAAAAAGTACTGTTTTGTTTTGACTAGTCCCCACTCTTGGATATTTACACTGTTTTTAGTTTTTCCTGTGGTAAACAATACAAAGCCAGGGACACTTGTAATCTCAGCACTTGTGAGGCTGAGGCAGGAGGATCTCCACAAATTTGAGGCCAACCTGGGTTACCCAGGTTGAATTCATGAGCCAGTCTGAACTGCATAGTGGACCCCTGTCTAAAAAAAAAATGAGAATGAATCGTCCGTGTGACCTAATTAGCCTCATCCTTAGGTATAGTGGGTAGTTTTGTTGTTGTTTTTTAGGTGTTTTTTTGTGTCTGAGACAAGCTGTCATTAAATTGCCTAGGCTGGCCTCAAACTTGTAATCCTCTGGCATCAGCTCCAGCATGCTGGAATTACAGGTATATGTGTCTATGCCTACCTTAATTATTCCCTGAAGATACACTCTTTGCAGGATAAATTATGATCTCTAAAGGGATGTTTGTGTGTAGACAGACAGAGAACTATTTCATTGCCCTTCATAAAGAATTACTAGTTTAGGTTCTTAGAGACTCTGTTTAGCTTTAGTCTTAAACAGTGCCCTCCTGCTGAAGAGGCATTGTCCGGAGGCTGCAGTGATAGTAGCTCTATTAAGTTCTCTAGATTTGGACCTCCTAGAGATAACATTCAGCCACTTGAGGCCACCAAAAAAGAGGCAGCAGATTCATTTCTCGTTAAATTTGGACTTTGTAGCATGCTTTGTCCTCTTTTCTTTCTTTCTTTTTTTTTTTTTTTTTTTTTTTTTTTT
>PVKN010009509.1:0-23675 GCA_004027915.1 Capromys pilorides
TGGAGGTAACTTGGCATAGCAGAAGGAAATAAATTCAGACCTTGAGCTGACATGAGTTAAAAATAAGCTATGTGCTTTAAATAACATCACTAAAAGAGTAGACAGTTTTCTATTACAAAAAGTATACATAGAAAATTCTTTCCATGTTCAAACCTGTAGTTAGGTACTAGGGAGGAAGAGTGGCATTTGTGTCACTATGTAATTCACTGTCCATCTTTTATCCTCCCAAAGACACAGCTGAACTGGACTTGGCCACCAATTATAACTCCCAAGCAAAAACTCCTGCTTATCTAAGATCCCAGGCCCAAAGTGAGCTCCTCTGTTAAGTTATATGTTCCACATTACATTCACATCCAATCAAGGAAAACAAAACTTTAAAAAGTCCTCATTTAAAATGATAAATGGTGGTAAGTGCAAGTACTCTCAAGAATCTTCAGATTGCCAATATCCATGTTAGGGCTTTAAATGTAAAACTACATTGTCTATATACCTCAGCAAAGTTTGTGTTAAGGTTATTAAACTAATTTTGGCCCAATGTGGAATAAAACAGAGTAAGTGCTTTTTCAGGAGCTATATTTTATACACGACTTTTTATCCCTTAGGTACATCACATCTTAAAAACCAGCTGCATACCAAAACTGCCTCAGCGATTCTAGAGTGAGACATCTTCATAGCTCTCATGCTGTTAGAAATATGTCAATCTGTATTTTACTGCAACCAATATAAGAATACATAATATTACTGACAAGAGGTAAATCAAAATGCCTTAACCGAAATACACTTAACAATAGCTATATCCAAATTATGCATGAACCTTAGAAACAAACATTAAAGAGGCAAAATGTAGTGCCTGGGTGTATGGAATGACTGAAAGGCAGTATTTTCTGATATGCCAAGGATCTTTATACTTTTTTCTTGTTGTTCTATT
Organism: Capromys pilorides; assembly: GCA_004027915.1. Taxonomy (NCBI): domain Eukaryota; kingdom Metazoa; phylum Chordata; class Mammalia; order Rodentia; family Capromyidae; genus Capromys; species Capromys pilorides. The sequence goes on from PVKN010009509.1 coordinate 929, forward strand.
GCACTTATCAACAGCACCCCTTAATATATTCCAAAGTTTCTCAGCTTGGATGCAAAATTTTAGTCATTAAAAAGGATACAACTCTGTAGAGAAATTTACTAAATAAAATTAATAACCTAAATCATATGAATGTTCATAGCAAAATTAAAAAAACAATTATTACAAAGTATAGAGAATATTTGAGATGGGGCAAGAAATATAACTAGAGCACCAGTGGTTCTAAACATTATGGTAGACCCTTCAATATTCATTTGATAGTTTTGATTCATCATTAACACGTAATTTTATATAATATCCCATTATACATGTAAATAAAATTATCAAAGTATTTATTAGGGATTCAATATCCACCCAAGTAGGGTATTTCTGGCAGTTATCTATACTGTGTTAGCAAAAACTGCACAGAAAAAAGCTATATAAATGTTGGTGATAAAAGCTAATTGCTTGTTGGGTTTGAACGGATAATGATACAAGAAAGGTGGAAAAAGATGACTCAATTGACAACAAAATAAATATTCCAAAAACATAACACATGACGTAGAAGATACAGAAGGATGTATGACAACTGACTAAATTGAACAGCTTACATGAGAAAGAAGGAACAAGTTCGTACCTTCAGATGTATATTATACAAAACAATGATGCTCTGAATGTATTTTGACACAGTGGATCAGCACGTGAATATGATTAGTGAAGATAAATACAAATTCAACAATAATTTAGGCAAAAAAATGCTGTGATTATTATATATTGAAAAAAAAAAGGACAATACTAGTCAACAATCTCACTTCAGTGTACCTAAGAGGATTTCATTTTAATAGAATCATTACAAAAGATATACTAAGAGAATAAGTTGGTTTATGTTTTTGAAAAACTGAAGACATCGAAGTAGTTAGTCATAGGGGCTGGGGAGATAGCTCTGTGGCACAAGTGCCTGCCTGGCAAGTGCAAGGTCGTGAGTTTGAACTCTGGTCTCGCAAAAAAAAAAAAAAAAAAAGTAGTTGGTCATTTTATTTTATTTCATTTTTATTTATTTAGTATAGGGACTCACTACACACTTTGGACTCGTAGTGATCCTCCTGTCTCAGTCTCCCCAGCACTTTGATTAAAAGCACCATCATGCCCAGCTTCAGTAGCTGGCTTGGTGTGGGACTGGCACAGTATGAGGTACCAGAGATTGAGCCCAGGTCCTTGCACTTCCTAGGCAGGTGCTTAGACCGCCAAGCTATCTCCCAAGCCTGGTGATTTTATCAAATGAGTGGTTACATTCATTTGTTAAATGGCTTTAGGAACTGGCACCCTTTGGTGAGAATCTAGTTACATGCCTGGTATGCCATTCTAGCACTAGATTTTTTTTTTCTTTAATTTTTATTTTATTTTATTTATTTGTTTGCTTGTTTGTTTGTTTCTTTATCTACTTATTTTACGGCTGGCTCAGCCTGCCCTGGTGGTGGGGCTGGCGCAGCATGTGGTGCCAGGGATCGAACTGCAGTCCCTGCAGTTGCCTGAGCTTTCCTAAGCAGGCGCTTTAGACCACTGAACCATCTCGCCGGCCCCCGCTAGCAATAGGTTTTTAAGCAGCATGATGAAGTAATGGAATTAAGAGTGCCACTGCTAAATATTGTTATTATCTTTATTAACGAGAATGTCATAATGAATAAAAAAAGTGAATACCTGGAATACTTGCAGGAGAAATTGGACCAGATCGTGACTGATTGCTTCCTACAGGAGAGCCAACTGGAGAAGGTGAGGGCCCCCCTGGGATGCTGGAGAGATGGGGCGATGCATGTGGAGAGAAAGGTGACTGGGCTGGGTTGCTCTGATCTCCTTGGCTGCTTGTAGACCCAGATGCACTTACTGCTGAGCTCAAAGTTGCTTCTGTTCCTGTGGGAAGGTCATCAATGGAGCCAGACAGGTCCTGAGAAAGCAAGCAAGCACACATTTATACAGTAATACATACTGGGATCAATAACCAATCAAAGCACTATTTGAAAATCATAATGTCACTCCCTTCTGAGAAAAGATTTTTGGGATAACTTCCACAGTTCAGAGTATGGCTGCTTGTTATCAGAAGATTTTTATAAGCTCACTCATAGAACAAACCCATAAGTTTTGGTGTGTAGTAAAAAATGAAGAAAGTTGTATCTCTTTCATAAACCCACGCTTCAAACTTTTTCTTTACTACCAGCATGGAGCCTGCTAAGACTATTCTAAGTGCAGTACAGCATAGCCCTCGGTGGGATGACTTAACATGGGCATGGCATGCCTGGTTTGTAAATGAGGACTTCAATAAACAGAATTACTACAGGCTCTGGGTCCCTTAATTTAGAGTTTCATACTGGCAAAGTGGATTTCAAACTAGAACACTGTAACATACTAAAAGTCAAAAATTTTAACTAAACTTTGTCAAAAATTTTTATCAAACCTTACATTTTATTTTATTTTATTTTTTTGGTGGGACCGGGATTCAAACTCATGACCTTGCACTTGCCAGGCAGGCACTTGTGCCATGGAACCATCTCCCCAATCCCTCAAACTTTACATTTTAAATGACTGCAAAAAATCATGATAATAAAACAATATTTTTGCCTTTTTATATATTGTGAGAATAAGCCCCTCTGAAGTTTTGTTGGCATGAATGAGTTGTACTGTTATATCCTGTTTATAATGCCAAATATATGATGTTAATGTCATTTAATTTGACCATAACACCTTCTGGGGACAGTTATCAAAATCTTCATTTGACAGGTTGAAAAACTGAAGCTCACCAAGCAATTATTGATCATATCATCAAGAAAATAATGCAGGTATTACAGAAAATAAAGGAAAGATGAGGAGAAAGAAGGAGATAGTTTTCTGTACTTTTACCAAGAATGTAAACAGGACAAAGAGTTTATTTTGGCCCATTTACTGTTGTTCCCCAATGGTTTACAGTGCTCAGTATCTAGCCTCTGGCTAGCTGGATCAACTAGACTTCTATGCAAACGCCATCAAAACTGAGAGCTGAAAGCTGAGTACATTATAAAAGCTGAGCTGTAGCATAAAAAAAAAAAAAAAAAAAAAGAAACTGTCCTGGTAATTTGTGGAGTGGAATCAGAGATAACTAGTTATGTTACTGCATGTAAGTCATATTCAATTTCAAGAGATACTCTCTGTTATCTTTTAATTTTGCTTGCAAAGGAGAATTCTAAAATTAAGGTTTTGAAAACTGATGGAAGGAAAATGCTTCCAGCTCTAAGAATAAATGTAGTCCAGAAGGGATGAAAGGGGCAAGGTCATAGCTCATAAAGATAACAGCAAAATATCACAAAGCAGTATCACAAAGATTCTACGATCTCAAAGTTGAGAACGTAGTGCCCTGGGCAGCTATTTGTTGAGCTGTTATAGTATGTACTTAACTTCTCTAGTTTACCAGTAAAGCTGTCAATGATTTAAAAATATATTCTAAAGTACAGCTGAACAGGGCTTCACAAAATGATGAATGCCATTTTAAAAAAATCTTTTACTAAGATGAACAACAAGTAAGTAAAATAGAGTGACCTTTAGGTAAGGAATAGTAGCACACTCCTGTAACCCTAGCTATTCAAAGGGCTGAGATAGCAGGATCCCATGTTTGATCACGGCCTGGGTTATCTAAATGACACCTTGTCTCAAGTTAAATAAAAAGTTAGAGGTAGGTAGAAGAATGGCTGGCTAGCAAATAAGAGGCCCTGGGTTCTATCCTTCTTTGGAAAAAAAGAGTACTTTTCAATCTTCAGTGTCAAACAATTATTGCTTATGAAACATAAAACAATGGTAACAGCAGATTGAAAACAAAAAATCATCCCTGGATGAAATATTGCCAATTCTTCTTATTTTTTTGTATCAGGGATCAAACTCAGGGCCTTGTGCTGGCCAGGCAGGCACTTAAGCAGCTGAGCTATCTCCCCGGCCTCTATCGAATTTTTAACATAAAGTGATATACGTTGAATCAGATTTTCAGAATTCAAAAAAAATTTTTTTCTGCTCAGGACCTACACAAGTTTGCCCATATTCACCTGGAAAACTATTTGATTTCATTGTTGGGTTCAATGATATCTCCATGTAGATCTTCCACATTGAATACAACTTTTGTGAAGCCAAGTAGAGACAGAGGAAGGTTATAAAGCCAGTAACATGCTGCATACAAGCAACTATACCTCAGCAATCATGATAATTACTGGAGGTCTTAAAAAGAACGGTTACTAGAAAATCACATATACTAATGTGCTCAACGACAAAAAGTGGGACCTGATTCTCGGCGTTCCTCCAGCCCCAGGTTGCCTGTTGATTTATAACTGAGTACAACCTTCATGTTGTAGTGATGCTGGGATGGGGAAGAGTGGCCAGGGTATCACATAATTCTTTCAGTTTTTAAATTCTCTTCCTCACAGATGTAACCAACTACAACAGTCCTGCTTAATATCAGGAGAATACAAACTAGGGCCTGTGGGCTGAATGTGGGGTATTTTTGCTTTTCTCAAAGGTATGCATTGTTAACTATTTGAAAAGGCTTTAAAGATATTATTTTGTGACACATGAAAAACATGAAATTAAAAGTATGTGCTTATAGCATTTCATAAATTAAAGGTATGTGCTTATAGTGTTTCACTGGGTGCACCAAATGCATGCCTTTCTGTATTGCCTATGGCCTCTCCAGGTCAATGAAGGTGCCACAGATCACATGAGAGAGTCTTTGGTGTTTTCCATGTGTTCCTAACAGGGAAAAACTGCTGATCTTTGACTAGAAGATACACATACACTAGTCTTATTTCTACTGTCTTTGCCTCTTAGGGGAAGTCTGAATTAAGAAAGGCCTCAGATGAACTGCACAAAGGCCTCATTATGCATTATGATTTATACAGTCTTTACCAAGACCAGCAACTTACTTCATTATCACAACCATCTGAGCTTCCCAGTAGAATGGAAAGCAGTTTCTGCAGACTAGGTACTTTCTTAACATGTTACCACTGAGAAACACTAGTAAGCAAAGGCCAGTTAGACAGAACTCAGCATGAGGAAACATGCTTCTCTAGAGAAGAGGTATTATGGAAAAATAGCTAGATACACAAGTATTTTCTATTACACTCTATATGGAGTCAAACATAGAAAGGATAATGCAGATTTCATTTTGTAAAAACCACCAATTGTAGTTAAATAAATCTTCATGAAAACAAAGTATTGCATGGAAATTTTTGTGCTTTTCCACATAGGCTACAAATTCCTTTCCTGTCCTCCTTTAAAATTCCACATTATGGTTGAAAAAGTAACATCAATGGGTACTAAGAGAATTTCATTTAAGCTACAAAGGCATCAAAAACATATCTGTTATTCAACAAGCTGATCAAAGAACTATCAAGAGGAATATATAAAAATGGTGGCTTTCTTTGTGTTCACCTGTCATCAGAATTTCAGTGCTGACTAGACGCCGGTGCAACAGAAGAATAATAAAAAGATATAATTTTATACTGCTGTTATAAATATACAACTTCTATATGTAAATTATATGAAAATATTCCCATCCTGCAGATACTTAATGTATACATATGTAGAGCTATCTGAAATACACTAATAAAAGAAGTTCAAAGTGGTTTAAGCATTCAGCCTAGTTAACAAAGAAGCTCTGTAACTAATACTCCCCTAGAGAACAATTTAGTCTGTAGGGCACAACTCCTTTCTTTTATAAGTACTATTGGATCTATGATGCCTGTAAAGAACAGAGAGGCCTCTCTGCATCTCATTCCAGCAGAGGCACCTTCAAGCTACAGTGCTTCCATTTATCTTGCTGTAGTAGGAGGTAGGAAAGCTGTAGGGAGAATTTCTCAGGTTGAGGAGTCCCCTGCCCCATAGCAACCCTCTAGGTTGCTTGATAGAGTGACAGAGAAGACAATCATTTCATGGGCCCCTACACAGTATTCACTATTTTTCCATCATAATTTGATTCAGGAAATACTGCTGTCAAGATGGGTTTTCAATGTCTGACATTACTCAAAACACTTAAAACTTTCCAAATCACCAAATCATGACCCATACTACTAATGTCTTTTTTAAAAAATAAATCATTGTCTAAAATCCCAATCAAAAAACCCCAAACCCAAAACAATAAAGAACCATAACTTTGTTTTACTTTAAAATATAACTAAATACAACTGAAAGTCCTCTGTAAAGATTTTCTTTCTATAACCATCACCCTTTCACCTTATCTTTGTCATGCTAAAATTTTAGTCCAACTCAAGTGATAAATAGGTACAGAATGACATGCCACTAGAGAGTAGTAACAATCTTATCTGGCAAGTCTGTGACAAAAGAAACATTTGTAAATTAATATACAGGACACTGGTGCATGTCACTTTAGCACACTTGGTCAGGGATGGGGAAATAATGGAATGTATGTGGGACATTCCACAATGAAGGCACATAGGAAGAATTTTTAAAAGATCTACATGTACATTAAGTAGATATATGACATCAAGTATAAATATTTTCTCATGTCTATGTATTTTGTATATTGCATAACCTCCCTGAGAATATTTTGTATTAATAATTATGACTCACTGTCTTCTCACTATCGCATTATGACTTTGATGGTAGTCACTAGCATAAATTAGCTTTATAAAGAATAAATTTAGTCAATATTGGTGATGTGTTACTATCTTAAATAACTGGAAATTAATTTAAAATTTTTACTCCCTTGCTTAAATAAATAAATGTATTTTTAAAAAAGGAAATGAACTTTCAAATACACCAAGCTCTGGTTTTCAGCACAATCAGTTGATAGCGTTGATAAGTTCTGCTAGCTAGCTGCCCCTAGTACTGTACACATTTGGATATTGCATTCTCAGAAGTCTCCTAGAGAGCACCAGGATAAACAGCAAGCTAAAAATAGAGGAGATATTTCAATCAATACTTAGGTCTTATTTCAAGATTTTAATACAGTTCATAATTTCTCACCATGATTTCCCATGGGTTTCAAGCAGAGGTTAAAAATACCATTTCAACAGTCTTCTAAAAAGAAGACCTGGCATCTTCAAAGGCAGAAAGAATGTATCTTCCTTCTTAGAATAAGTATGGAATATCTTTTGCAACTAGATCCTAACTTTCTTAAGGTTAGTTATTCCTGCCAGATGTCAGGCAAGAAAAGGAAACATTTGACTGGTCAAGGGGTGAAAGTCACTAAATCCACATGCAATCCAAGACATACAGCTATAAACATTACAGGCCATAATCTAGGGTGTACACTCAAGTGCTATACTTTAAAATATTTACCAGAGTCACTCCAATGAAAACTACTGACCTAGCTATTAAGGTTTAGCAATGAATTCTGAGCCCTCTATATGCAATCAACATTTCAGGAGTCAAGCATCCAGTGCCATTTGGTACTTAGTTCTTTTGAAATGTTCTGCAAAATGATTTCATACTTTCCTACCTTATTTTGGAAACACCATTTTAACAAGAGATACAAATATACCTTGAAATTGATACTAGAGTTGAGCTAGTAATTTGACTGACACACAAAAGAAAAACCTCACTGTGACTCTGGTTAATTTTTATGATGCTTCTTAGCACAAATCCCTATCATAATACTGTATTTCAAGATATTTACCTAAGGCCAGCTGGCTTTCATTCTTGGAGACAGTATATGAGTGAAAAGCTTAGACATCCTGTCTAAGTGAGAAAAATGAAAAGATACCAGAAGGATAAAATCCAGAGTCCTTTGAAGCAGTAATTTCTAGGACTGCATTAAAACCACTCTTTTCAAATGATGCACGTCTTAAGTATTTATCTTTATTATATATAATGCATAGAATGCACACTCTTAAGATGTTTAAAGTCAACTGGGGGAGCTGGCGAGATGGTTCAGCGGTCTAAAGCACCTGCTTAGGAAAGCTCAGGCAACTGTAGGGACTGCAGTTCAATCCCCAGCACCACATGCTGCGCCAGCCTCACCACCAGGGCAGCTGAGCCAGCCATAAAATAAAGAAAGAAAGAAAACAAACAAGCAAACAAACAAACAAACAAACAAACAAAAAAAAAAAGAAAAAGAAAAAGAAAATAAAGTCAACTGGAAAAAAAAATTGATATTCACTTAAAAATAGTTAGAAGCTCCACAAGTGACAAAGCTATATCCAAAGCAAGGAATAAAATATGCTTTTTTTTTTCTTTTCTCTTTCCTTTTTCTGTAAGATGGTTAGCCAAAAAATACTTTTTTGAGAAATGACTTTCATCTGATTTATTTGCATTTCTTCTCAGGCAGATTTCATTATAGAACATTCTTACTTTAAAGGAATGTTTATAGAATAATTAGCTAAACTGACACTACACAAAAGCACGGTTATACTTTTTTAAAAAATTAGCATGCAAAATAAAAGCTATTCTCAAAGGCACCTGGGTTGAAACTCTTGATATGAAATATGCTGCCATTCTCAATTTTATGTGCATCATGTGAGAGTCTTGCCCATTTCACAGGCCTAGGAGATTCCTAAAATACAGAATCAGTTTTTGAACTCTACCCAAGAGATTTCCTGCTCTTCTACAATTAACAATACTCTAGTCACAAGCTGTACAGACTAGAAAGAAAAACAAATGGATCTTTCAAATATAGTACAAGCAGCCTTGAACTTAAACGTAATTGGTGGGAAAGTTTATGATTTTTTTGGTTGTGGAGTGTGGAATTAATCTTCCACTAGAAATATGCTTTTTGGTTAGACTTCCAGTATTACCCTCCAAAGTGAGAGGTCACAGATGACTATGATAATGTATTCCTAGCAACCACAGCAAAATGTTTAGCAATTTCTAGGTCCCTAAGATATATACATTTCAGTATGCAAAGAAACAACACTATCTTATTAAGTGTAGTTCATTGCTCCTCCTAGCGGAAGTATTTTTCAGTTCAGTTCATTATTCAACTAGTGGAAACCACCCTTGTCAAGACTTAATCCAGAGTTGATAACCTAAGAATCATATGTGAAAGCTGCTGCCTTTTACTCGAAGAGCCATGCCAACTTTAATATAAACCGCAAGGAGTAATCAACATACATGGTAAATAATTAATTTTATTACAGTACACTACAGTAATAGACACTACAGTAATACAGTAATAGACACATTTGCTATAAATCCTCTTCAAAATATTCTCCCATGGGGCTGGGGAGATAGCTCCATGGCACAAGTGCCTGGCTGGCAAGTGCAAGGTCGTGAGTTCAAACCCTGGTCCCACTCAAAAAAAAAAAAAAAATCTACCTCACATTTTTCTTCCAAAGAATCAACTCATTGATTCATTAATTCACTGTTTTGTTTTCTTCAACTCCATTGCATTAGTTTTTGCTCTAATCTTTATAATTTCTTGCCTTCTTTGTGCTTGAGTTTGACTTGTTCTTTTTTGAGGAGCTTGCGGTGCAGCATAAGATCGCTTATTTGAGCTGGGGAAATAGCTCAGTGTTCCAAGTGATTGTCTGGCAAGTGAAAGGATATGGGCTTAATCCCTGGTACCACATGCTGTGCTAACCTGTGCTGTGCCAGCCCCTGAAACTGGGTGTGGTGGTGAATGCCTGTAATTCCACTGCTGAGGAGGCTAAGATAAGATCACTATGAGTCCAAGCTGCATAGTGAGACTGTATCAATAAATAAATAAATAAATAAAATAATCAAAAACTTAAAAAAGAACATTTATTTGGGCTTGTTCTATTTTCCTAATGTACTAATTTACTGCTATAAATTTCCCACTTAAAACAGCTTTCAACTTACCCCACATGTTCTGGTAAGTTGTATCTGCATTTTTGTTTGACTATAAAGATTGCTTAGTTTCACCTGTGACCTACTGGTTGTTTAGGAGGTTGTTATTTAATTTTCATGTGTTCGTGCTGTTTTTGTGTTTTGTTTTGTCAATAATTTCCAGTTTCAATGTACTGTGGTCAGATAGTATGCATGGGATAATTTAAGTTCCTTTGCACTGACTTAACCATTTTCTACGCGCTAGTGGAGAAGAGCCAATGTGCAACTGAGAAGAATGTGTATTCTGATGCTACTGGGTAAAGCACCCTGTAAAGGTCTGCTAAGCCCATTTCTTCACAAGTTTGGTTTACTTCTGCTATCTCTTTTCTGATTTTTTCCCTAGTTGATCTATTTCTCTGTGACAACAGGATGTTAAAGTCCCCCATTACAATTGTGTTATTGCTCATTTGATTTTTCATGTTAATGTCAGTTAACATTTGCCTTACGAAGTTGGGTACTCCTACATTGGGTGCATATGTTTATGACTGCTATCTCTTCTTCTTGCAGCTTTCCCCTATCAAGCAGGAGACAACACATAGTGACCTTTTTTCTCTCTTTTAACCATCCTTGGTTTGAAGTTGATATTATCAGCAGCCAGAAATAGCTACTCCTTCTTCTTTCCGGGTTCCCATCTCATGGAGTATCATCTCCCCAACCTTTTGACTTTCAGTCTGTGAACTGAATTTCCTTTTGAGTTAAATATGTTTCTTGTATACAGCATATTGTTGGATTTTGAGTTTTAATCAATTTCCCAGTCTCTTTTGATTGGTGAACTGAGGCTCTTTACATTGATGGCTATAAGTAACATACACTGGTTTTGTCAGGTTATTTTGCTACTGTAGGTTCTGTACTATTTCCCCCTTTTTAATTACTTGTTCTGTTGGGTGGTTCCTTTCTGTTGTTGTTCTTGAAGTTGTAGTTGTTTCTGTTTTTTTCTAGAATATCTGTCTGGTTGGTTTGGTGATCATAAATTTCTTCAGTTGTTCTTTATCATGGAAGAATCTTATCTCAGCACTGAATTTGCTAAGATAGTTTTTCAGGGCACATCAATCTGGCTTGGAGGTTGTTTTCTTTCAGTACCTGAAATACTTTACTCCAAGTTCTTCTTGATTTCATGGTTTGTGTTGAGAAATCTGCTGTGATTCTGATGGGTTTTACAGTGTAGGTAAAGGTTTTTCTCTTTAACAGCTTTATTCTGTTCTCTTGCTGAATTTTGGGATCTTGATTATTGTGTCCAGGTATAGATTCATTTTGATTGTGGCTATTCAGAATTCTATATGTCTCACTTATGTGTATGTCAGATTCTTTTCTCATGCTTGTGAAATTTTCTGCTATTTCTGCAAATAATCTTTTATTTGTGCTGACTCCTGGTATTTTTGTTTTGACACCTGTTAATCTTATATTGTTTTTCTCTGCATCATGTTATAGCTGCTGAACTATCATTTCTTGGATCCATGTTAGTTTTAAGAGATATTTCTCTTCATGTTCATTAACTGCATCACTGTTTCAAGGTCTGAAAGTCCACCTTCAGTTTCTTTCAAGAAGTTTTGCCAGCTTTCAACAAAATCCTTAGGGGCCAACAAGATGGCTCAGCAGTCTAAAGTGCTTGCTTAGGAAAGCTTAGGCAACCACAGGGACTGCGGTTCAATCCCTGGCACCACATGCTGTGCCAGCCCCACCCCCAGGGCAGGCTGAGCCAGCCATAAAAAAAAAAAAAAAATTAATTTCTGGGATATTTGTTTGAATGTTTCATGCATTCTAGTTCTTTCCCATATTGTTCACTTAATATTTCCATCATTCTTCTTCTATTCTAATTTTTTTTTTATCTGTGGCTTTAGATATGCTGAGCAATTACATTCAGATTGTTTTTTTACTGAGAAATTATTTCTGATCTTATCTTCTATAGTCTCATAGAGTTGTTTCTTTACTTCAGTTGCTAACATCTTAGAAATTTCTGATGTGTGACTTTGAAGTTCTTCTATGACCTTGTCTCCTGGACTTGTTCTGGGTGGGCTGGAGGATTGACACTGCCTTTTGCTCCTCAGTGTTGACATTTTTGAAGCTCCCAATGATCACCCATACTCAGCAGTGGTGGGAAAGCAGTGGGACATGGGTCAGTAAGGTTCTTGCTATAGTATGTGGGCAGAGTAGAACTAACCAAGGCTCTTGCTACTGGTAGGGAAGACCAGCCTATGCTCAGCAAACTGCATAGGTGGTGGTATGGGTTGGATTCACCAAGACCACACAACCACCTGGCTTCTGCCTAAAATCTCAGATGGTGGGACTGGGTACCAGCACAACCATGAGGCCTATGGTGTGGACCTTGCCAGGACCCCACAGCTGCTCGGTATCCACCTAAGTTCTCATATGGTAAGACTGGTCCAGTAAAACTGCCACACTTCCACTTTCTCCCTCACTTTGAGCACACATATTCCATTGTTCTTGCCACCTTCTATTCAAAAGTCCTTTTTCAATGAGTATCATGAGCTATGCTTAAAAATGTGGTGAATGGTGCTACTGAGTTCATCTAAAAGAATGGCAGGCTTGTAAAAGCATTATAGTGTGTCCACATCTATCTTACTCACTGGCTCTAGAATCATGAGACATCTGGGTCTTTCCTAACATCAAAATGATCATGAAAAGTATACATTTTGAATAAATGAGAACATCAAGGTAGTCATGACAGTGCAAGTAAAGAACCCTCATGAAAGGGGCTACGGAGATAGGTCTGTGGCACAAGTGGCTACCTGGCAAGTGCACAGTCGTGAGTTTGAACCCCGGTCCCGCAAAAAAAGACCCTCATGAAAGAAGATTTCTAGAACTGCTTCAGAAAGTGACAAAAATGATTAAAAAAAAAAAAAAAAGTGAGTTTGAGTGTTTTGAAGATCTGACTTTAAAAAAAACCACTAAAAAAAAAAAAAACCACTAATATTCACCATTTTTTAAAGACATACTTACTGGTACAGTGTTCTGATGAAACTGATGTGTTTAATAAAGTAATAATCTGCAATAACTTGAGAGAAAGAATCACCTTTAGGTAAATGCATTCCATTTAGACATTTTAGTTAGGGGCTGTGGGATGGGAGACTGGGAGAAATCAGTCTGCACACACTCCATGTATTAGTTGGCCAATCATTTCTGGGCTTCTGGGCTTCAGTTTCCTTCTGTCAGGGGTCTCAATGAACAGAGACACTGAGCATTAGATAAATTATGTAAAAACCTTAAAGTTCTAGATGGCAAGGGTGTTAGTAAATACTATAGCATACAGAACGTTGTACCTTCAGTAGGGACCACCTTCTGCATGCTGTTATCAGAGGCAGACTGATACAAAAATGAAGGACTTTTTGGGTAGCAATGGTGAAGGTGACACCTGAGAATACGCAGGAGCCAAGACAGGAGAGTAAGAGTTTTGGACAGCAGGCTCACTGAGGGGAAGTAAAGCCTGAGTGCCAAAAACAGGTTGCTAGTGACAGGATGAGGGTCACCCAGCTCAAGAGCATCTGGGAATGGCCTCACACACGACTATGCTAGGAAGTACAGCTTCACATTTTTAAGAACCAGGGAGATAACAGAGGTCTAAAGTTTTAATATTTTTAAGGGGTTGTGGGAGATTGTAGTAAGGTGTCAAGAAATGAACTTCTTTGAAAAACAATCATCCTTCAGAAATTTTACGAATAAAGATCACTTTAAACATGATTAAAATTCCAGGCACTATTCAAGAATAAATTTATAAAAAGTATTTTAAAATATGTATTTTAGCACTGCATGAAATTATACAAACAATAATGAGAATAATAAGCGACCACAGCTCAAGTGAATCAGAATACTGTGCTTTCTAGGCTGTAATAACTCTGTGAATCTGTAGTCATCCTTCTCAGTCTATGTAAGAGTCAATGGGAAAAAAATGACATGAAAATCTCAAAATAGCACAACAGGATCTAAAAGCTAGTTATGAACCTGTAGCTATATTGTTTTAATTTTATATTCTATTCCAAAACTGCTGGTGATAGCTCCACATGCCTTTACCTATAATACTGAGAAGCAGGGATAAGGGATTATTGGTTTTGTTTCACAAATACCATTGCCAAGTACTGGCCTATAAATATTAATTACCTATGTGCTCCAGAAGGAAATTGACAAACTAACAAGATCTGTAAATATCTAAGATTTAGCCTTTGTCTGCTGATTCCAGATTTTATCACTGAAAGCATACTATAAATCTTCAGAACAGAAAAGACATCAATATCACCTTTCGCATCTCTCATGGTAAAACTCCACTGTTTATCGCAGAGGTGCAATGCTGGGCACGTAAAAACTCTGAAAATAAAACTTAAAAAGAAGGCATGAACCCTCAGGAGACATTTATTTCTTCAGCAGTATAACAGCAAAATTCTTTAAAATGGTAAAAACCTATAGAAACTGCAAATAAATTAGCAACTTAAGAAAATAATAACAGAAAAACGTATAATTCACAAATTATACCGGGTCCATAAGGAATAGAGGGAAGTTTTGTTTACAGAAAAACATTAAAACTTGGTTATTTTGGTATTTTCTTCATACATCTGAACCATATCAACATAAACATTAGTTTCTACATTCTTCATTAGATTCTAGAAATCTTATTTTGAAATGAGTTTAAACCTACACAAAGGTAGCAAAGACAGTAGTCGGAGTTCTTGTGTAATTTTTCCACGGATATGTGCTAATGTCTTTTATATCAGTGGCACATTTGTCTAAAGTATAAAGTTAACACTGGCATTGCACTATTAACTAAATGACAAACTTAATTTATATTTTTTCCATTACTGCTGTCTTTCTGTTCTAGGATCCAATCCAAGAACCTAGATAACAATAACTTGAAATGTTTCCTCACTGTCCTCCAGTCTATGACAGGTTCTCAGTCTCTCCTGTTTCTCAAGACCTTGACAAATCTGAAGAATACCCATCAAGTTCTCTACCTGCCATCAATTGGTGTTTTCATATGATCAGACTGTGATCACATACCCTTGGAAAAATCATGACAGCAGTGAGGACCTCCACATCTCATCTCGTCAGGGTATGAAATCAACACTGACTCATCATTGTGAGTGAACCTAACCTCGTGGCCGGGGGTTGCTGTCCAGGTATTTCCAGAGCTAAAGCGATTGTTTTCTCTGCCATTCTATTCTACCAGGGAGTCACTCAGTCCAACCCACAAGCAAGGGAGGGGAGTGAACTCTGCCTTCAGAGAAAAAGTATCAACAACTTGTACCTGAAGAAACACAAAAATAAATTTTTGGGGAGATATATTTGAAACTAGACAAATGCCTCACTTTTCCTCAATATCTCTCTCCAATAGTTTTTCATTAACCAGTAGATTTTTGACTGTAGTGATTATTCCTATGGTGTTATAATGCTGATTTTCCATTTTCTTTAATCTTTCTAGATTCATTTGGAATTTTTAAGGCAGAGCTGCCTTCTGCTCATCCATTTTTACATGGAAGCACAATTACTCCGTGTGTGTGTGTGTGTGTGTGTGTGTGTGTGTGTGTGTGATTTCTTTGGCTATAAAACGAGTTACTTTATACTGGGTGAAACTCTTATCAATATTGAATAGCAATACTTCAAAGTGAGATGTCATGATTAGTTTAGAGAAACAAAAGCATTTTGTAATACTAGATACACAAGGATAAGAATAAATATCTGCTTGTGATATGTACATGTAACCACTCCCAAGATGATTATAAACTGCCTGAATTGGAAATATGTATTAATAAAACTGAAAGAAAAAAATTTGCACAACTGACTTTGGGAAAAAAATGTTAGCACCTTGTAAGCTAAAAACGTGTTTACCATATGAGCAAGAAATTCCACTCTGACTGACAATATGGTACCTGCTGGTAAGACGTATGCAAACACAGAAGGTCCTTTCCATGTTGTAATAGCAAAAACTGGAACAAACTAATTTTTAAACAATATAAAATAAATAACTCGAGATATATTAATTGGAACATAATCCATTAATGATATAATCTTAATTTTTAAAAATATTTGTGTATTTGTTTTTTTATTTGGTACAGGGTCTTCTATGCAGCTCAGACCATGGCATATGTTTACTGGGGATTAAACCTGGGACCCTGCACTTTCCAGGTAGGTCCTTAGACACCCAAGCTATCTCTTCAGTCCTTATTAGTGATATCCAGTAAGGCAGACCTAAAACACAACACTGATGGAAAACAAAACAAATAAAATGTAACAATAGGTCACTAAAATAAGAGAGAGGGTAAAGAGAACAGAGGATCATAAACATGACAATGGAAATCAAGAGTTCAGAGCAGTGGCCGCAAGCAAAGAACCCAAGAAGTGATGGTGTCTAGAGCAGCACCAGAGGTACAATAATCCCAGGGCCCTCACTATCCTCACAGCAGCAGCCTGATGTGTCAGCAGGCAGCTAAAGCCTTTAACCATCTGCTCACTTGATGAAGCCCCATTTCTCCTAGAGCCATCCATAATGTGGTAATGTTGGCCCTGACCTTCTTTCATGATTCAAGTAATTTATCTATTACAATATTCCTATGGAGCATTAATTAACTGTTAGCACCAGTCACAGGGCATACTCTGGGGTAAGACTGCTTAAATTCAACTCAATCTGCCACTTAATAATTAGTTGGTCATGGGCAAAGCTACTTTCCCATACTTCACTCCTTAAGCATATGATATGGAAAATAGCAGCACTTGCCGAAGAGTTACATTAAGTGAGAAATGTAAAAAGTAAAGGATGAGTGTAGTGAGATTTCAATGTTAGCTCTTGTGATTAACAGTAAGAGCAAGGCTGTTAGAACAGAGACAGCCAGGCAACCAGAAGAGGGAAATTCTGTTGCAAAGAGACAGTTTGCTTAATTTGTGCAAAGACCTAGCTATATCAGTCATTCACAAACACCTTATGACTAAAATAAGAACTGCTTGCCCTCTTGTTTATAACTTTTCATATATTTCTATCAATTCAGGGTCCAACAAATAGTACTCAAGTGGATAAGAGTACAACAACAACAAATAAAATGTTACTGTAAAATAAAATTAAAAAACAAAATAGCAGGATACAAAAGAAACTGAAGCTTGATGCCTTAGTGACAAAGGAATAAAAGAAAGTCTTGCTCTAAATTGAAAAATGACAATTATAATGCTCATTTTATCAATGAGTCAATAAAGAAAAAGTGACAGAACAAACGTAAAGGGAAACAGTTTTAAAATATGCAATTCTGATACTGAATTATATATTAGCTATGCATAAGCATTACTTGATTTTATCAGTAAAATTCTGAATAGTGTTTAAAATTATCTAAAGCTGGATAGAAATGGTCTGATGGATTCATTACATCAAAAAGGTAAAATTTTACAATTTTATAAAGATAATTTTTAGGATCAGGGAGGGATATAGCTCAGTGTTGCAGCACCACCCTGGTGAACATGGTCATGAGTTTGATACCTGGCACCAAAAAAATATCATTTTTAAGACTAGAGAATAGAGAAATCAGAAATTTTTACATGTTTAGCTAAATTGGATTAAAGATGGAAATGTTTTATTGAAGATTGTGTTTATAGCTTAGAGTGAAATTCAATACATATAGCACTTTCCCAAAAGACAAATTTAAAACTATGTATTTTTCTTACTGTCTGATATGATTCATAGATTCACTTAGCAGGGCAGTGGATCACTTAACACCTTAAGTGCTACCACTCAAGTACACTTTTACATAATAATTTTCCCTGAGAGCACATAAGCACTTTATAACATTACTTCAAAAACTACCGCTCAAAATGTTTCAGACAGAAACTTCCAATACAGATAATAACGGTGAAAATAATACTATCAAGAGAGAGCAGAATTAGGTACATTTCCCATTCTACCACTAGCTCTACTAGCAGGCCACTTCTAGGCTATCTTAAAAGTACAGTGTTATATTACCTTGGTCTTAATAAAAAAAACCACCACTTGGCTTGGACATGTTCTCAGGCACTACAAAGACTTTTTCCTATGATCTGACGATCCCTTTGTTGCAGGTAGCTAAGTTAGATAGAAATATTATAGGCAGCCAGACAGGGCCAGGCCCTCACAGAGACAATACAAAAGACAAGGTGACTTTTCAACTTGTTAAGAGACAGACAGACCCCTGCTGTGGGCCAGATCTCAAGACAAAAGAGGAAACAAATGTAGCCACATACTTCCCTAGAAATGTGCATCAGAAACTGATATTCTAAATGGGTATCAATCACCTTAAAAGAGCCTAAATGAGTTACTAACCCAACCTCCAACAGGAAGAGATCTTGTTGGTATTCAAGCACGCTTGCTATGTGACTCCCTTCCCCATGCAGTATGGCATTTAATCAATTTTACCTGAGCAAATGGTGCTTATAATCTCATTGGTTGACCACAGTTTTGTCCCACCTCATGCCCACCTACGCAAGTTTCCATGGTTTTCACCTTAGGTCTGCCTTACCTCATGGTTTCACATTATAAAAGTCCTTGGAAAAGACAGTTTCCTGGGGACCATCCACTTGGGAACCCCCTCTTCTCCCTCTCTCAGACAGCAGCTTTCTTTCCCCTAATAAATATATTCTCATAACCCCCATTTGTTCCTAAAATTTATGTTTGGTTTTAGAGAACATGAATTAGTCCCAGGTACTTTTCAGGTTGGGAGATTAGTTTTTCTCCCTATACCATTTAGGGGTTCCCTGTATTACCTTCGCTGTGAAGATTCTCAAGACAGTGCAAATAAATTAAGATCAAGGTTCCACAGAAAACATTAGAATGAAATTCACATTTCACTGGGACTCTTAATTTACTTTCAAACAAGGGAAATACCTAAATAACTTGACTTGTAAGTCTATCTTATGGCCTAATTCTTCTTTATCCCAGTAAGCCATAAATTAGAAAATACATTTGGACTTGAACTCTATAGTTATTGTCCTAAATGTCAGGAAGGTGCTGGGAAGCCTCCTTTACCACTGCCATATTCCATTCTCTATCCAAAAAGCAACAAAAAGGGGGGCTCGGAGATAGCTCTGTGACACAAGTGCCTCCCTGGCAAGTACAAGGTCCTCAGTTTGAATCCTGGTCCTGCCAAAAACAAACAAAAAAAGCAATTATATGTTAATTTTCTTCTTAACACTTGCATCCATTGTAACAGTACTGATCTGCATTGGAGGCTGGAGGTGGTTATAAACAAGTGTGAGTTCTAGAAGGAGACAGCTGCCTTCTGAGCCTGCCATGTGTACAGGTCACCCTTAGGGTTATACTTCTTATTGGTGTACAGCAGGGGAACAATAAAAGTTGTGGCCTCTTGGTATTATTAGCAGTTAGGTGAGAGGTTATGGCACTGTTATCTCACACTAACAGCACTCACTAGTGTGAGATACAGTCTGAGAAGAAAGGCTCCTTTAATATCTACAGGAATGAAAGCTTTACATGGTAACACAGCTGGAGAATCCTTCAGCAGAAGTTTTAGAGCAAGAACAATCTGAAATCAGCCTGGCTTCCTCACTTCACCTAATCTTGAGAAAATTATTTAATTTCCTTATACCTCGGTTTCACTACTGAAAAATGAGGGAGGGGCCGGCCAAACAGCTCAGCAGATTAAAGTTCCTACAAGCAGGCTCAGGGGTTGAGGGTTCAATCCCAGGGCCTTCCATGCAGGCTCCGCCCCTGGGACGTGCTGAGATGGCAATTGAGACTGGGTATGGTGGTGGTGTCTGTAATCCCAGCTCTTGGGAGGCTGTAAACAGGTGGATTACTAGAGTCTGATCTAGTAGTGAGATCCTAAACACCCTGTCCTTGCAGACCCCTCCCTAAAATACAAAAAAAGAAAGAAGGAAAGGAAGAGCTGGGTGTGGTGGAACACGCCTACAATCCCAGCTCTTGGGAGGCTGAGGCAGGAGGATCGTGTGAGTTCGAGACCAGCCTAGACTATAAAAGTGAGTTCAAGGCCGGCCTGAACTGCATAGCGTGACCCTGGCTCAAAAAAGAAAAAAGACAGATAGATGAGGTAAATAGGACTTGTATTATGGCAATAATTAAGTACAACTGTCAATATAAAATATTCAGCATATAACAAGTGTTCAGTAAACATTTGCTACCACATGTACATAAAGGCACACATATACATATAAACATAAAATTCAGATATAGTTTATTTTTACACATTGCTTATGAGGTAAAATGTACTGTGATAAAGCATGTGTAAATGACATCTAGAAAAATATAAGATGGGGTAAGGAGAGAGTAGTGTTGTGAATGCTTTTTTCAATTCTTCAACAAACATTTAGCAGACAATTATGTGCTAGGTAATGAGTATGTTAAGGATATTACACTAAGCAAATGGAATTTTACATTTTTTTTTTCCCCCAGCAGGAAGTCCTCAATGAATTATCCAGCTGGCCTTGAACTTCTTATCCTCCTACCTCAGACTCCTGAGTAACTGGGATCACAAGCATTGGCCACCATAGTGGGGCGCCCTTAGATATTTATGAAAATGTTTCAACACTGTACACCAGAGAGTACACTGCCTGGAAAAAGTAACCAGCCCACATGGGGATGCCTTGATTCAAATCTGTGCTGCATTATTTCCTAATTGGGTGACATTATGCATATGACTTAACATCCTTAATCCTGTTTCCTCAACTATATAACAAACCTGTTTCAAAGAAATATGTTACCTAACAATATTAGCTGTCATGATTTTGATTGATTATACATTATATGATAAATTTAAAATGAGAAATAAAACTAAACAATGGCAGACAACATTAGAAACCACTTAAGATCTCTAGTGAGTACAGAACCACCTTAAAATATGGCTTATTAAAATATGTATTTTTAAAATACAATTTTCATTGAAAAGGTTTCAGTGAAAGTAGGAAATAATCATTATAATCAGATTTATGAAAAATTGTGAAATATATACATTAATAGGTACATAACTATATTTTAATGCCTAAGAGGTATAGACTGATGGCTAATAAAAGATTAACAGTGTGCACTTCAAGTGATCAGGATTGTCACTTGAGAAGTTATTAATTAGATTCTAAAGTGATTCTGTAAAATGAAACAAAAGAATTGTAGAGCAGAGAGCTATGGCGAAATTTAATGTATATTAATTTCTGCCTATCGTATAGAAAAAAATACATGACTTTTTAAAAATGGGAAATAGCTGTATATGAAGAGACCCTATTTGTAGAAAAATGTTAAAACATATAACGAAATGATAAAACACAGTTGGACAAAGGACTGAACTTTCCCACAAAGAAAAAACATTCCAGAAGCTGAGGTAGGAGGATTGCCACAGAGCCAGGAGGATGGTTGCAAGTTGGAGAACAGCCTGGGCTACAAAGTGAGCTCAACACCAACCTTAACTTCACAGCAAAATCCTGTCTTAAAAAAGAAAGAAAGAAAAGACAGACACAAGCAGTTCTAGCAAATGGATCATGCAGAGCTTGCTCTTAGGAAACCTGGTATCTAAAAACTGAAGATTCTCAAAACAAATACAAGTTACTTGGCTATCAATACTTTAAACAACTTAATGCAAACTATGGACACCTTGATGCAATAGGGCCAATGATCAGAGAATAACTGCCACGGGCACAGGTTTATGCAACTCCTCAGCTCTGAACACTGCTGCAAGAAACAGTATTCTCAGTTGTATTACATGTATTACATGTTTAATCTTACTAGTTTTCTTTCCTGCAAAAAATTCACAATTCTAAGAATTCTCTTTGTGAATAGGTGCTTTAAAAACTCATTTCATTTAAAAATGATATAAATAAGGTACATGCACAGACCCTTTAAGTATTCAAAGGGAGCTGCATAATAATAAGAGTATAATGAAATTATTACCTGATGCCAATTTTTTTCTAATGAGCTCCTCTTTACTCTGAAAATGCATAACCCCATGAGATTGTTTAGGAGTACTATAAGACTCTATGATTTTACAGAATGTGATATGTCTTTTTTTTTTTTTTTTTTTTTTGCGAGACCAGGGTTGGAACTCACGACCTTGCACTTGCCAGGTAGGCACTTGTACCATGGAGCTATCTCTCCGGCCCCTTATGATATGTCTTTTCATGGTTGGTCCTTTTACTGAATAGATAGGCTTATTCCTAGCTTGGTTACACTGTATTTTGCTCTTTTCTTAATTTTCTCTAAGTAAATCAGTATTGTACTAAGGATAAAAGGGACTTGGGCTAAGAGAATAAAAGCAATACCTCCTGTTAAAAAACCGTATCAAGAGAGAAGGTGGTGGAGCGGGGGAGAGATTGCTGAAAACTACTAAAGAATTAAATAGAGTGAAGGAAAAATATATAACTACCACAAGCACAACAATCTGTTATGAGCTGAATGAGTGCCAGTTTGTGGGCCTTGAGGCTCCCTAGGATTTCTCTGTATAGTGCCAAACTCCAACAATATTGTTATGGTTAGAAAGGAATTTCTCACAAGAGCTAACAAAAGCAGAAGGTCATAAATAAACCCAGCAGGATTGCCTTGTCAGTTTTCATTATTAGCGCTGCAGGCACTTGCTTTTCTATGGGCTTCTTACAGGTTCATTTAAGTGTAAAGGTTCCTCCTTGAAAATTCACATTCTCATAAATAAAAAAGATTCTTAACTTAACCAAGAAAAATACTTGGAAAGTAAATACAGAAGAGCACAAGCAAGCAAATAAACATGACGAACAGAAGCTTCAAAAACATGCAGGAGAGAGTGCTGCCGGCCAGCACCGGCATACCTTGACTCCTGGGCTAGCTGGCATGAGGGACAGGATGCTCAGCTTCCTCAGCACAGTAATAGGCCCAGAACTGAATCTGGGCAGGAAATGAAGTTGCACTCCTAAGCTGATGCTGACATGTGGTATAAACTGAGCAAAGCACAGCTGTGTGATCATTACAGCAATTATGAAGTGACATTTAGCACTAACTTTATTTTACTAC
>PVKN010009510.1:0-23675 GCA_004027915.1 Capromys pilorides
CTGAGGACAGCCTTCGCCTTTCTCTGGGCTTTTTCCTTGGTGCGCTTGTGCCGGGAAAACGTTACTTTTTTGGGAGAGTTGTTTGTAGCAAGTGGGAGCGGTGGGTAAATAGCTTTGTTGGCCACTTTTGCTTTTCTTGCTTGTATTGTATGCTTTAATGTGCTTTCTCTTTTCTTGCTTTATTTTTCGGATAATGGCAAAATCACTGCTTGTGGGCACCGGCACAGATAACACAAAAAAAGCGCTTTCAAAAGAGCTTTATCCAAGCACAAAGTACTTGGAATTGAAGACCCCCAGGGATTTGCCTCTATCGCTCATCTTTCCTCTCTTCTCCCTCTCTTTTTCTCTCCCCTTTCTTTCCACCCTCTCCCTCTCTGTCCTCTTTCGCTTTTCTTCATTCAAACTTGCAGTGGCACCAGCGTGAGCTACATATTGCCCTATTTTCAGCTGATTTGCATGTTTGAGAGAGCAGAGTAATTGGTGTTTAACCAGAACAAAAGAGGATCTGTTTTCTAAAAGAAAAAGAATTTTTGAAGTGGACCCTATTGCGTGGACTGCCTTTGTCTCTCCTCTTATTAGGAACTGAATAAGTTGGCCTCGTAATGAGAATGGGGAGATGCTGCTTTGCTGGGATGCTGCTGGAGCTAATTGGTTTGGATATTACATCTGCTGTGGCTCTGAGGGATGTTGGCAAAACACCTCCTGGGGACCTGAGCATCCTGTCCCTCCATCATCGGAGAATGGGGCCACCTGTCAGAGGCTGTGAAGAAGACACTTATTTCCTCCTAGGATGTACTGATGGCCACCCGAAGATTTTGGCCACACTGCAGTCTTTGGGTTGGCCTGCTGCTCCTAAGGAAGCCCTGGCTGTGGTCCCAGGGAAACTTGAGGGCAAAGTTCAGTGGAAATGTATGTGGCTGCTGATGGACTTGTAGCGAAGTTATGTGTAGCCACTGATGTGTGGCGTTTTAGCAAGGATGTGAAGTTGAACATTATTTTCCTCTTAAAGGAAGAAGGGCTCAATGTGGGCCAGGAAATTGGCCTGGTGTCCGTTGAAAACCTCTGGGTCACCCACCCATTCCTTGGCTGGAGATCACTTCTTCAACTCGCGTACTTGCGTTGGTGCTCACACTTACATTCTCTGCCTTCTCGTGTTTTCCAGCGTCTGATGGTGTGACAAAATTTTGTGAAACTGAAGTGAGGTTTTGAAGACTTTTAGGAAAGTTTCATGACCACAAAACTACTTATTACAAATTAGAAAGGAAAATTGTAGCATCTAGACTCTCAAAACTACGGGAAAATGAGGTGTCATCACTTGAAGCAAGAACTATTTTTTATTTTAGTGTGTTCCACTTTTTTGTGCCAGTGTAGTTCTTGTGTGTTCTTGCGCACACACATTTTAAAGTCTTCTTACAATACATAAATTATTTCAAAGCTTTTGATCAAGTAAATATATTTTTAATATCAATTTAAGAGTGCTATGACCAAAAAGAGAGAGTTCTGTGACCTTGATTCTTCTCCTGAGGTCATCCAGAGTTCTTTATCTTACAAAATCTGATACGGGAGATAGGAGATGAAGCATGGGTTGCACCTGATGGTTGAAATCAATTTTACTGTTTGTCTTATGTGTATGTAACTTTTCTGACCCATTTTACAGACAGGGAGGTGGTGCCAAGCTTGGAAGGCAGCAGTGAGACAAGAGAGCAAAATGCAGCAGCAGTAGCAGCTTTTTCTGCCACTGCTCCTGCTTTCTTTCTACTTTGTATTTGAAAATAACTTAGAAGACTGACCAGATAGCTCAGCAGACTAAAGCGCCTGCTTAGGCAGAATGCAGCAGCCGGGGTTCAACCCTGGCCTGCCGGTTTCACCCCGTCCTTGGGGTGCTCTGAGATGGTGATTGAGATTGGGGGTGGTGGCGCGTGCCTGTAATCCCAGTGCTTAGGAGGCTGAAAATAGGCGAATCACTGGGAATCCGATCTGTGTAGTGAGACCCTGTAGACCTTGCACCAAATATACAAAAATAAAAGAAAATAACTTTAAATGAATGCTCTTTAGCATAAGTACTCCCACACCAATATCTTTCACTTACTGCATTCCTAAGACGAGCTATTTCTAACCTAACAACACAACAACTTCGAACATTTCACATGGGCAGCAGTGTGTTTGGGTTGTACTGTTACCTGTGTTGCAGTTTTGTCAACTGGTCCAGATGCCCTTTATAGGATCCCTTCCCCCTCCAGTGTAGAGTACAATGGAAGATAAGGTATGACATGCAGTTTTTAAAATGTCTCCTTAGTCTGCTTGAATCTGGACTATTTCTATAGTACTTCATTGCCCTGATGGCATTGTTAGGTATAAAGAATATGCCTCCCCTCTTTCCCATCAGAATGTTCTTGTCTAATAGTTCCTCAGGATTAGATTCAAGTTGTACATTTCTAGACAGAATACAATGTAAGTGTTTTTATGTCCTTCTCAGGCTTGTCACATTGAAAGGTACTTGATGTCTACCTTCCTCTTCGTGTGTGTGTATGTGTGCGCGCGCGTGTGCATGAATGTGTGTGCACACATGAGCATGCATGTGACATGTGTGTTACTGGGCATTGAACTCAGGCCCTTGACACTGAGCTACACATCCAGCAATATCCTCCATACTCTTTTAAATTTGAGACAAGGTCTCCTTAAGTTGTCCAGGTCAGGTTCAAGCCTATCTGCCTGTTTGATCACCTGGTCATGATGTTGTTTGATTTCTTTGCTGCATGGTGATTACATTTTCTCTTACAGCCAATAAGCAGGCTCTGGGAAGACACTGTGAGATCATGCTCCTTGTCAGCATCTCCACTAGCATTAGCGCTTGCTGATGACTCTTGGCTGGATCACATCTTTATCGTGGTGGTTTCAAAATGGTTTTCCAACTCCTGCCCACTCTCTGGGTTTTTTAGTTGGTAACTGGCATTGCAGTATTCTACAAGCAGGAGTCCTTCCTGCTTGGTAGTTAGTTTTAAAATTACTTATTATAGATATGGACGTGTAGAATCCAGCTATATCAGTGGCTTATAACCATTACTGTAGTTTATAATTTTGGTGCTCAGACTGTCCCACATTGAACCAGTGGGAGACTGTTCTGAATCTAACATTTTTAATCTTTATTTATTTATTTGCTTATTTATTTGGCACAGGGGCTCACTACACCACTCAGACTCAGTGATCCTCCTGTCTCAGCCTCCTCAATGCGGTGATTACAGGTGTACACCACCACGCCTGGTTTTAGTGGCTGATTCAGTATGCCGTAATGGGAATCAAACCTGGATACTTGTGCTTGCCAGGCAGGCTCTTAGACTGCCAAGCTGTCTCTCTGACCTTTCTAGCATTTTTAAAGGGCTCTTTTTAAAGGGCTTTTTTACTTCTGGCATAGCAAGATGTTTCAAGCTCATTATGTATCTGTCTTGCCTCAGCGTTGGAGTTGTTCAGTTCTCCAAGAGGTGGTTTGTGTTAGTGGGCAATGGATTTAGAGGCCAAGAAAAGATTGCTCCTTGAGCATCTTTGTGGCTTGTTTCTGGGTGTCTTTGCTTCTAGGACATTTTAGAAGAGCGATCTAGGGAACAGATGAGTGTGCCTGTGGGCTGGGACATAGCTCATGATAGGACCCTCACTTTGTATGAATGAAGCCCCCAAACCACACACACACATGCACACATGCATGCAAATGTCTGTACATGCATGTAGACCTCTCCATGCATGAAACACAGGTATATTTTCGAAATCACGAGTTTGTACCCTACCTCCAGCTATGGTTCTGCTTCTGTACAGGGTCCTTTCCAGCTTACTCTTCCGTGTTGGGGTGTCCCTTCTAGGGGGAGCACCGTGCTTTACCAGAAGCAGCGTACTAGTTTGCACAGTCCTGTAACACATCTAAAACAGTGTCAAAGTGACCTGTCTATCCAGGCCACCATGAAAGACTAAGCCATCAGTGGGGGCATAGGGCTTGTTTACACTTCACGTCCCCACCCATGCAACCTCCACCCACCCAGCTAGACACAGGGTCCAAGCCAGGGCCTGTGGTTGGGCCTGTGGTTGTCGGCTCTGGGACCCACTCTTCTGCCCCAGTCACCTTTCCCTGTGGGTGTCTGTCACCAGCAGTTGGGGGTGGGTTCATTTTCTCTTCCCAGTCCTTTTAGTGTAATCTTATTTAGTATGTGAGACGTGAATGCTTGTTTCAAAGTCTGCCAAGAGAAGCGTTGCCGCTCTCTCCTGCATTGCCCCTCCCGTGCTCCCCAACCCCTAGAGTCGTGGATTTTTATTTGTCTTTCTTACATCTCTTTCTTTAAAAAAATTTTTTTTAAACTTTATTTGTCTATGCTGTGGCTGGCTCAGCCCGCCATGGGGGTGGGGCTGGCGCGGCATATGCTTACCGGGGATTGAACCCAGTCCCTATGGTTGCCTAAGCTTGCCTGAGCAGGCGTTTTAGACCACTGAGCTATCTCACTGGCCCCTCTCTATAAAGATAAATACACATGTCTTTTATACAGAAGGTAGCATCTTTAAAAAAAAATTAGCTAAAGTCTATATCTGCTCCTGTTTCCTCTAATTTTCTTTACTATCTTCTCAGTGTTGGGGGATTCCAGCCAGGGCACACGTTACCCTGAGTGGCTGTCTCTGTGGGCTTCCTTAGTTAGGATAGTTGCATCATTTTTGTTTGAGGCAGGATTTTCCTCTGTTGCCCAGGCTTGCCTTGAACTCATGATCTTCCTGCCCACGTCTCCCGAGTGCTAGGATACCGGGCATGCCCATTACCCTTGGCTACATATATTTTTTTTACATACATCTTATCATTGGAAATAGATAAATAGATGGTACATGGGCAAGAAGGAGAAAGAAGGTGAAAGGTGAGACATGAAAAATATTAAGTTCGTATCTCCTAAATGCCGATACGATTTTTACGATATGCTCAAGTGACATGTATTATTACTACTTAATGTTTTGTTTCTTTATTTGCTGTACTGGGGATTAAATCCAGGGACGCTCTACCACTGAGCTACATCCCAGCCCTTTTTATTTTTTATTTTTAAACATCATCTTGCTAAGTGTACAGGCTGGCCTCAAACTTTCAGTCCTCTTGCGTCAGTGTCCTGAGTAGCTGGGATTACAGGTGGGCACCATCACTTTTAGTCATAAGAGTATTTTTAAGGAAGAGGCCACATTAACGACAGATGAGAAACCATCATCACTTATCTGCTTGTATTTCTTGAGAGTTGCATAAAAATTGAAGCCTTTTGAAGTTTAAAGCATTTAACTGTGAAGTAAACCTACACTGATTGATTGATTGATTGATTGATGCTGGGGTAAAGCCGAGGGCCTCACCGTGCTAGGCAAGTGCTCTGTCACTGAGCTCTGTCTGCCTACTCCTTTAATATTTTATTTTTTAAAACAGTAGTTGAACATGTGAATAAGAATACATATTTTGAGATGTCTGGTTTATTTCTTAATGAAGATGTAAACCTGTTGCAGTCATTGATCTAGTGTGTACACTTACAGGGTTGGGAGGTGGGTCTCAGGGTTTGAGAAAGACTGAATCTTATAAGAAATGAAATAAAAACTGTGAATAGCTATTGTCGCAGCTGTTGCTTAAATCGCTAATAGGGCATTTTATAAAGTACCCTATTTATAAAAAATACAAACACTATAAAGAATAATACAGAAGTGCATGTACACATGTGCCTGGAATTTATTTGGGTTATCTTTAAGATAATACCTCAAGGATCCAGATCATACCTTAGCCATATCAGAAGCATGCCCTTTGCCTCTGTGCCCTGGATTCCGTGTGGAAAACGTCTCCCTGCCTTCCTGTGGCCCACTTCTTGATCAAGCAGCCAGCAAACTATGTCCTGTTCACCATTGTTCCTGGAAATGGCTTGTGGTGCATGTGGCCCTTCCTGCTTGTTCTTACACTGTTGGGGGTAGGAAAGATGTGGCGTGTTCTGGCCTAGCATTCTGAAAAGAGAAGGAAGAATTCACTGAGTGTGCCACAGTGGATCACCTTATCAAAAATTGAATTATGAGACCGGCATTCTGAAATAGCTCTTTAAAAATCATCTCCACTGTTGTTTTAAATAACAAGTGCAGCATCATAGTGGGACTTTTCAAATAGAAGCCAAGGAAGGGACCAGCACGTGCATCAGCCTGCCTGTTCCGGGGACCCAAGTCCTGCGTGTGGCCAGTGGCGCAGAGCAGAGGCAGGCTCTTCTGCTGTGCTTTTCCAATTAAGCCCTGTAACCGTGGCTCTTTGGTTGGGTTTGTTCTGTCCCCAAGATGGTGACCGGAGGTGTGAGGCCACCCCCTGGAGTTTCTATGCATAGCATTCCCTGGAAGCAAAGAGGTGAAATTTTGCCCTAGGTTTCTCTCTGGATGGAGTATGTTTGTCTCCAGTTTCCCTACAGGTCCTCGGTGGAATTACCTGGAGTGGATGTTGCCGTCAATTCCTCCTTATCCCTGTCATCCTTGAATCTTTTTTAGGACATCCGATATCCACTTGTCTAGAAGCCCTCTAGTGATACGTGCTGTTGTTTACATGACTGTCCTTTCCTTCTTTCATCTACTGAACCAACACCTGTGCGCTATAACCTTTGCCAGGCCTGGGCTGGCCGTCGGGGCGCAGTGGGGGGCAAGCTAAGTGTGCTTGGTTCCGGCCTCCCTAGAGCTCCCGTGTGTGCCCACTTCCCTGGGATCTTGCGTTGTGCTCGGCCTTTTCTTGCCTATTCACGGATGCACGTGTTACAGAAAGAACAGAAGGAGACACCACTGTGGGAATAATCTAGAATCTGTTCTGCCTTGTAAAGACTGAGTTGCTTGCATGCTTTGATACTTTGCTAGTTTCCTGCAATACATGATGGTTAAACTTTGATTGGCTTTGGGACCGTCAGGGCTTGATGGAGCGTACTTCTGGGTATGCCTGGCTGGGCCATGGAGGTATGACAGTGGGCCCTGTATGCAGTTGTAGGTCCCTTCCTCTCTGGCACTGTTCCCCTGCTCTGTGTCCTACCCACTGTTAGCTAGGCAGCTTTGGTCCACCACATCTTTCTGCCGTGTCTTCCCTCCATGTTTCTACTTGAAAGCATCTGGCTATGGACTGAATCCTCTAAAACGCGAGCCACGTTCACCTCCTCCTTCAAGCTAGGGGTGTTGGGTATTGTGTCCAGCAGTTGAAAAGAGAAGATACAAGACATATCATAGCTGCAGGGACATACCATATCTGAGGACTGTTGGATTAGGGGGCGAGATAGGAATCACAAGAAGTGGGCAGATTGTAACACAGGCCTGGGTTACTTCCTGGGACAGGGGGTCAATGCTCACAGGAACTCCCATGCTGAGGTTTCTTTTGCACCCAGAGAAGATGCCTTAAGGGGGAACAGTAGCATTCTTAAGTTGGTGGCCTTCTCCTTCCCAGATCACATCCCCCTCAGTATTCTAGCTTCTTAGCTTTCTGCTGGTCTTTGGATTAGAAAAGTGTGATATCGTTTATAGTTGTTTGTGAGAATGCTCTGAGGTGCTATGTGTAAGTTTTCTGTCTCAAATTATGGGCTAAAGAGTTTTTTCTCTAGTTTAAGGGCTTCAAACCCTCTCTACAACAAGGCAGTGTTTGGGCACATAGAGAACTCTTCTTGAAGTTTCTGAGTAAGAGCAGTCTCGTGGTTCCCAGACGAAGACTCCTTTGCTTTGTTCCAGGGTCATGAGCCTGAAATGAAGAGTCCTCCGTGTCTTCCTATTGGGCTCCACCTTTGCCCACCGGCCTCTCTCGCTCTTTCGGTGATCAGTGCTGCCCGACTCCTGACTCAGCAGCCCCGGGACTGCAAAGGGGGATGTGACCTGCACAGGGTGTGGGGGTGTGTACACGTGTGAGCGCACACCTGTGTATGTGAGCCCCTACACCCATTGGAGGGTTGGGCAGTAGCCTTGGAGAATGGCAGCTCGTAGGAAGAGCCCAGGAAGCTCACAGGCTCTCCGTCTGGTACAGCTGGAGAGTAACATTTAGATCTTCTTCTTAATTAACATTTATGAGTGATCCTGACAGTGATTAAAGAAATCAGGGAAAGCTCTTGACATATGTGTCCGTTCTGTAGGCTGAGGGAGTAAGAAAGATGAGGAAAAATAAAACGCTGCGGTGATCAGCTGTAGAAGGCTGAGTCATATACATTTATGTCTGGGGTGCCGTGTAAGGAGGAACGCGCTGTGAACGCTTAGAGGAATGGCTCACCTTTTGTCAGTTTTGTTGCAGTTCTCCAGTTGCCTCACGTGCATGCTGTGTTCCTGCCGCCCCTTGCTTATGAACAGGAACAACAGAAAGGGGTGGACACTGGTCACGGTGAGCTTATCAAGCAGATGAACTTCGCAGATTACGTTACACGCAGCCTTTTAGGAATGTACGCACCTGAAAACCAGAAGGGGGTGTAGAAAGCCAAGAATTTAATTCTTAAATCCAAGAAGATTCTAGAATCTGGCTGCACCTGAACCTCTCTTTTCCTGTTCTTCTAAAAGACATCTCGGAGATGTCAGCCCTGTGGGTTCTTGCTGCCTGGTGCCATGTGAATTATGAATGAACCATATGGAACCACTTTATATTAAGTAACTTACGTGTTTTGATGACAGTTATTTGGGTTATAATCTCTCCAACACCCATTGGTAATGACTAGTGTGTTTTCACCTGAGGTTGTTAATGCTCCAGTGACTGTTGGTAACCGTGCCAGAGGTAGAGGTGTGTGTGTGTGCGTGAGTGCATGTGTGTGCTCATGGCATATTACTATGAACTGTATTTCATGGTCTGCTAGCTTTTATTTCTTTGCTTTTGATTTTTAGACACCATGCTCTGGAATAGCCATTTTAGGGATTATGTTTATTTGTCCTAAGCCAGTGCCAATTTCCAGTTTGTCCAAGGAAGGGCTGTGTCTGGAAGCACACGGAGCACTGGATGGAGTCCCCGTGTGACAGGACTTTGGGGACTGCTCATTCTATGGGGTAGCATCCAGTGCCTTATAGTGCCACCTATGAGGAGTGTCAGCACACACAGTTCCCACCCCGCCTGGCTCCCACTTCTCTTCACACACCCTCGTTCTACTCCCTGGCAGTCCTGCTTCTATTGGCTATAGATACCTCCGCACCCTCACTGGCAGGATTCCCTGGCCTGGGACGTGCCCCTGCATCTTGCTCCCTTGGCTCATGTCTCCTGGCCCCTGAGCCCTTCTGGTCCCCTCTGGCCTGTCCTGGCCCGCTGTGCTCCATTTCTCTCTGTCAGTACCCACAGCACTGGCTAGACTCCGTTCATCCATTCTCCTGTCTTCCAGGGCCCCTATAAAAAACATGTCATCTAGAAAGAGGTGTAATAGAAGTGTAGACAAAAGTGGAGGTTCACCAAGGAATGATGAGCCCCAGGCCAAGTAGTTACCGCCCCTAAGTCTGCAGGGGCCACAGGAGGGAGCAGCTGCTGGAATTGAGCAGTGGGGACCTGTGGATGGCTTAACAAGCAGGGTCCCCTCCTCCCATGTTCCAGCTGTGCCTTCCACTGGGCAGACCCACCTGCAGGCTGGAATGGGGGTCCCTGGAGGCATGCTCCATTGCCCAGTCTGGCATGGTATAGGGCAGTGAGGAGAGGCAGTGTCTGGAGGGTTCAACGGACTGAACAGCACCCTGTGCTGCCCTCTGTCACAGAGGGATCTCCGTAGGGTGTCAGCCATGTCTTGCTCACTTTGTAGTCCCTGGCTCCCTCCTGAGGGTTGCTGGGATCTGGGCTTTGCCCTCTCCCTGGTCTTCATGGGTAGCCCTGGGTGTGCTGGGATTGGGGTGCTTGTGTAGCTTCATGACCAGTCTCCAGCTCTGCCCCTTCCACTGGAGAGTGTGCTGTTTCTGAGCCTTTTCTGTGTCTATGCTGTGGATCCCCTACAAAGCTGGCCTAGTGCCCAATCCAGGGTTTGTGGTGGTGGAATGAATGATTGTGACAACCCATCAGAGAAAAGATGTGTTGTGTGAAGAGACCAAGAACAAGTAAGGATGTGAAAGTGTCTCCCTGCTCCCAGAAATCAGTCCCAGAAAGGTGTAGGAGGGGAGAGCTGGGGATATAGCTGCAGTGTCATAAGTACTTGTCTAGCAAGTGCAAGGTCCTGAGATTGATCCCTGGTAACACACACGCACGCACGCACATGCACACGCACACACACACACGCACACACACGCAAAAGACGTAGGAATTTCTCATCAGGTTTGTTTACCAGTATGTTCTAGACATGATTCCTGCACCTAATAGGCACTCACCAAATATTTGCCAAGAGAATAAATCTGGATGTTAACTCATGAACCATGATACCACTTCTTTTTGTGAGGCAGGCCGCTTTGATGTTTTTCCCAAGTAGAGAAATCCGAGTGCCTCAGTAGAGTGGTTCTCCTTTTCCACTGTGGATATAGGTACTGTATCTTTTTTCCTATAGATACCTACCTACAGTAAAGCTTAATTTAGAAGTTAAGCATAATAAAAGATTAATAACAAAATGGAACACTTTTAACAATACACTATAATAAAAATTATTCACAACTTACGAATTATTTATTTCCAGAATCTTCCATGCATTATTTTTGACCATGATTTTCTGTGGGCAACTGAAACCATGGACAGTGAAACCCAGATAAGGGAGGACAACAGTATGCTTCGTGGCTTTCAGTCTTTCTGTGCAGTCTAGGCTGGCCTTGAATTTAGAGTTCTACCTCAGCCTCCTGAGTGCTAGGATTACAGGCATGTACCACCATTCTTGACAATATTCTTTAGATTTCTGGAGTGGTGGAAAAGAAGGGAAGCAGAGGAAGGGGAGCCCCAAGATGGTGGAGGGTAGAACTTTGTTGGTTGGCCTTGCGCCCTGGCACCATGATCTTCTCTTCTGCACCTACGTGGGGGTTTTGATTCAAAGAGGAGGAGAGATTGAGGGACCCTGGGTGAGTGTCAGAGGGCAAGGTGGCAGAAGAAATGTCAGTGATGCTCTGAATGGCTTCTTTACAAAGCTGTTCCTCGCCTGGGTTCTCAAGTGTGAAGGAGCCGTCTGCCTGTGCTTAGGCTGCTGGATGCCTTCCTGGTCTGTGGAGTCCCCAAGGCTGAGGCCCCCTTTTGCTCTGGCAGGTGGGGCTCCAGCCCTCTTGGACACTCAGCAATTTCATAGGGTGGTGTTGAAGATTGGGGTGTGGAGAGCAGCAAATTAGTAATGACTAGGCTGGGTGAGGATGACTCTTGCAGTTTTGAAGAAATGCTGAAAAATTAATTGGTTCTCTGCTCTGCAGCTTTATTCTGCTGAAGCCAAAAAGAAAAGTCAGGATGGAGAATTTCTCACTGTGACGCCTTTTATTTCTGGCAAGTTGAGTCATTTAATGATGAGTGGAGTATCAACAGCCCAGTGACCCATCCTCCCCCAGACAACTCCCCAAAATGTGCTGTCTCTGAGAAGGGAGTGTTTTGTTCCTTTAGTTGTCTGTCCAGGCAGCTCAAGTAGTCCGGGTGCACCTGTTTCCCAGACCATTGCTGGATTCCTGCTGGCCAAGATGGGGTGGGGGTTAGCCTTGGTCTGCGGCTCCCTTTCAAATAGTGTTTGAGCCAGGTAGAGTTGGAGCAGTTGTGGCTGTGCTGTTTGCATCAGTTGGAGGCCTGTGGATGTGTACATTTGACGAGCTCCGAAGTCTTGCTGGATTTTCTTAGGGCTGTATTAAAGACCTGTGTACCTTCGGTCGTGCCACTAATGAAAGGCTTGGGGCACTGATACGTGGTTTAGTTACAGACAAACAGAGGATCCTGTCAGAGATTGTAAGGTACAGAGTGGGCAGTCATTCTGTTCATTGCCTGCTCAGGGAGTGGGTGGCGATGAAGGCTAGTGCCAATGATGCCATTTTACCTCTAGAGGTATTCGCTGAGTCAAAATATCTGTTTTCTCTATAAGGTTTTATTTCTAAGCTCTTAGTAGTTCGCAGACTTGATCTGATTATTTTTTCCCCTGGATTCCAGGACAGTAAGAGTAACTTATGACTTGGCCCTATTATTTCCTCGTTGAAAATTGGTTCTGGATGGTTCTGGGGTTGGACGAGACGCTTAATAAAAATCTTCTTTCCCATCTTGATGAATAGTAAGGATTAACGAATTTGTTTTCTTTTATAGAGTCCAGATAGTATATATTTTAGGCTTTGCAAGGCCAAGAAGAGCAATATTAAGGCTATTATGTAGGTATTTACATCGCAACAAGAGAGAAAACAAATTTATGCAGATTTTTCACTGATGAAAGGTGACAGATAATAATAATTGAGTACAGTTGTTTTTTTGTACTGATTCGCTACTAATAAGAATGGATATTATTTGGGGGGGAGATAACAGCTTCCTGAATTGATTTTCAGTCATCATTTTCTGTTATCAAATCAATTATAGATGTTCTTCTTGAAAATGCATTCTTAGTTTGCAGATTGTCAAAAAAACAGCGGACCAGAGTTGACCTTTAGGCTGAAACTTGCCAGCCCCTGGTCAGCAGCTTGAGTGTGGTTGATTGTGGTTTTGGGAAGAAAGCCTCCCAGTATGCAGTGGCCCAGGACTCCATGCCATGCCTTGGTTAAGTGGCTAGGAGATGTTATTTTGATGCTGCCATTCTCTTAGAGTTTTGTTCCATTCGGCAGATAGTGGCAGAGATACAGAAGTGGACAAGAAGATTAAAGGTCATTGTCCTGGGAGAGCTTCCATTTTGGTTGGAGAGATAAATGAATATAAAATATGATTCCACATAGGGGTGAGTGCCTTGGAAAAGTGAGATGTGGGTATAGGCTGGGAGAGGTGGCTAAGGAACAAGTATCTGTCCAGAAGAATTTGGTGGCTCGAACGTGTTCCCCAAAGTTCATATATTGGAAAACAAATTCATATGTAAGAAGAGGAAGGGAGTGGAGCAGGCGCATATACTCTGTGATGCCCTCTGCCATGTTGTAATGCAGCAAGAAGGCCCCTACCAGAGGCCAGCCATGCTCTTGGACTTCCCAGCCTCCAGAACTGAGCCACATAAGCTTCTCTTGCTTGTAAATGGTCAGATCTCTGAAAACAGAGGAAGACAGAGATGACATTTAAATAGAAGCCAGAGTTAAGGGAGGGATCAGACCACCAAAGCCTTGGGTGGGGCAGTAGCAGATAGACGTCTTCACACAGGCAAGCACAGGCTTGGTGATGTGAATGATCAGGAAGACAGTGGCAGGAGCAGAGGAGCTGGGATAGGGAGGGTAAGATGGGACAGTGTGGGGGAGCGACGTTAAAGAGGCGGGCAGGAGCCAGATAGCAGGAACCTTGAGGTTCACGCAGAGGTGCCTGTGATGGATCGTGGTCGTGGATTGGTGTGGTGTGGTTAACTGTTGGAAGGTGCCTCACTCTAGCCGCTGGACAGGGAGTAGACATGAGAAGTGGAAGTGGTGTTATGGGACTACAAAACAGAGTGTTGAGAATAGAGATTGTCAGAAAACTGTGGCATCTGAGGTCAACGTATATTTCAGATTTTCTTCTGGATCACACAAAAGTCAAGATCCTTTTGGTTTCACACAATCCAGCTCAAAGGAGCTCAAGGAGAAAATGCGCCTATATTGGCCCAGATAGCTGTTAAAGTCCAAAGGTTTTCTTGGCTCTGTCACAGCTCTTTCAAATGATGTTGTCATGGCGCTCTCTTCTCCTCATCTCTTGTTCCCTTCTCTATGTGGGTTGTTCTCTTTCCTTCCTTTTAAAGAGATATGTGAGAGGTCCCAGACCCAGCCATTGCACCATTGGCCATCGGCAGCCCAGGTCAAACTGCCCAGGGCAGCAGTACTGAGCCGGCAGAACATTGTTGAAAAACCTGCCTTTGTTGGTTTCTTTCGTTTTGCTCCTCCTCCACTTGGGGCCTTCCATTTGGGGATCCTGCCAACACTCGGGTGAAACCATGTCTTGAAGAAGCGCAGCCACATGCCAAGTCCTGCTTAACCTTGTGCAGCCCATGCGATCCTTTTGCTCCATAGGCTGCGCTAAACCCCACCTGTCCTGGCAGTGCTGATTTGAGAAGCATTAGGGCAAGCAGGGCCTGGCTACGTTCGCCGCTTGTTCCATGGCCTTCTTTGTGCTACTTGCCCCGAGACTTAGTTCCTTATGTTGCTGGGTACATGGACTCAGATAGCCACCGGACACTTTGGAAGATGCCAAGTACCATTTATGTGATATCTGCTGATTTGTCTTTAAAAAAAATCCTTTGCTCAGAAAACAGAAAGGTGTCATGGTCTAATTTGGACTCTACTACCTGTGCAGAGCTGCTGTCTCTGCTGTGCCTAACTTCTTTCTGGAGGAGCACGTTGCTTCATTTTTATCACGTTGCTTGTATGCCCTGGTTGGGTCTTCAGCAGAAATCCTTGGGTAGGGATGCTGCTCTGGCCAAAGGGCCCTAGGTTAAGACAAGTTGTGTTTTGTCTGTCTGTCGCAGTGCTCTTGACAGTGTGACATAGACATTACTTTAGATTTACAGGGAAGAAAGGACAACATGTTCTGTATTGATAAGATTTCAGCAAGACTCAAAGATAGAGAGAGAGAGAGAAAGAGAGAGAGAAAAGAGAGGGACAGAGAGAGAGAAGCAGAAAACAAAACTTAATGCATTACTGTGTGGGCTTTGGTTCCTGGTTCCCTAATTAGGCCTGTGCTGTAGCGCAGTGCACCGTCTCAATACACAGATGGTTCTTATGTAAAAAGTTTTTTTCAAATGTTAATTTCCAGTGGCTGATGTTCTCTGCCTAAATCATTTTCCATTGTTTGTATTTGATAAGAACTGTATTTGAACTGCTCCTTTATAAGTTGGAGTCTTTTGTAATGGGATTTAACTTAGTGGTTTTACAGGTGTATGAAAATGTTAAGCTGTGTATTGTACTTGAGAGTTTGAAAATTCTTAGTTGCAGCTAATTTAAGAAAGAAAAAAAAATTAAACCAGGTGATTAGCAGCTGCTTTCGGTCCTGAATGTGGTTCTGAATGCTCTGGCTCAGGGGTTTTGTGTTTGCTTATTCGTGTGCAAATTGGTGTGGTTATTTTGGATGGGTGGAGATCAGCCAGGAGACAAGCCAGCGTGCTTGCACCTCCCGGCCAGCTGCCCAGGCCCATTCAGGGACCCTTCTCGGTTCCCTGTGCTGGCTCGCTGCTGGCTGGCGCCCTCCCTGACGATTCATGTCTTCCTGAAGCACAAAGCAGGCTTGGCCCCATTCCTCTTAAGGACAAATGTGTTCACTGCTGCAGAGACATCTCTTGCCCCCGCCAGAGGATAGTGGCTGTGGCTCCTGCCCCCTCTTTTTTTTTGTGGGGGGGTGGGGAACAGGGTTCAAACTCACAACCTTATACTTGCCAGGCGGGCACTTGTGCCACGGAGCTATCTCTGCCCCCTCTTCTGAGCTCTGAGCTCACTGGTGACAGATTAGCTTTCAGCTCAGGGACCCCTAAATCCACTGCTAGTGGGGAAAAGAGCAGTCGGAAGGGAGTGGCGTGAAGAGGAGGGGCTGGCCAGGGACCGCAGGCCTCAGAGCTGGATCCAGCTGCCCCCATCACTGGGGTGGCACCAAGCCCTGCCTGTCCCTCCGACCCGGCTGCGGGGCTTGTACTTTTCTGGCTCCGCTGGGCCATGCCTGCTCAGCCGCCGTCCCTGGCTTGCCAGGGCGAGGAGCGATTCGCACAGGCCGCTGCTGCTTACTTATTAACGATGACTGACGCCGGTGGGAGCCGTGCCACCACCTCCCTCTCCAGGCCTTTGTGGCCGCATCCTGTTCATTTAAAGGTGAAATCACAACCTGCCTGACTTGCTTTTTCAGTTGAGGAGCTTTTGTGTATGTGTCTTTCTTTCCCCAGTAAGCGGATTGTGCTTTCATTCAGAGAGATTGCATCGGCAAATGTGAAGGGAAAATGCTCAGGGGAGAAATGCTTGCTGTTCACATTAATAAATTAGTCCTTTTTTTTTTTTTTTTTTTTCCTCCTTTTGTTTTTGGAGGGAGCCAAAGGTGCTTTGCTGTTGATCGGGACTGAGTTTTTTTGGGGTCTCACCTTTGACCTTCATGGACTTGATAACAGAGCCAGGATTCCTGTAGGTCCTTTTGGGGTCACCTGGTTACATTCCTGCTTCAGCCTTGAATGGCCATCAGAGGTGCCCCTGGCATTGCTGCTTGGTGGACCCCAATGGCCAGCATGGCTTCCACAGGAAACACGAAGCTCCCATTACAGACCTTGGCAACTGTTGGTCCCTGAAGAAAAGCATCAGTGAGGACAGAAATTGAGGGCAAAGGGAGGAAGAGGAAGATC
This sequence comes from Capromys pilorides, assembly GCA_004027915.1. NCBI lineage: Eukaryota > Metazoa > Chordata > Mammalia > Rodentia > Capromyidae > Capromys > Capromys pilorides. The sequence goes on from PVKN010009510.1 coordinate 16,332, forward strand.
TTTGTGAGGTTTTCTTTGTGTGTTGTTCTCTGAGTAGCATTTTGTACTTGTACAGCTCCCCCAGGCATCCTTCCCAGGCCCATGCTGGTCCCAGGCCCTCCTTGGCTCTCTGAGGACAGCGGTGGTGGCTCAGGCTCAGTGTTGGCCGGGTTGCACACTTACCTACTTGGGTTTGTAATGGAAGCCTTGTCATTGCTGTCTGTGTCGGTGGGGCTGCGACCCTCTGTAGCATCTCTTCTCTTGTAGGCACCTCAGGTCAGTGGTCAGACCAGGAAATCATCTACAGTACATGGCGTTCTTTGGGAGAGATGACATTGGAGAGGGTTGAGTATCAGAGTGGCGTGTGAGGAAAATAGAAATGGGACATGGGATCCTGGCTGGAAGGGACCTTGGAGATTCCTTAGCTCAGAGTCCTCGGAGTGGGCCCAGAGAGGTTAGAGGTTGGAAGGTCGCACAGCCATTCTGTGAGTAGCAAAAGAGGAAGGCTGGAGGAAAATGATCTTGGGACAAATAAAAGAGCATGATCTTTGTAGCTCTCCAGCAATTGTTCAAAAGTTATTGGACCTTTCGTGAAGGATGTGTTGAAAGGGGAATGTACTCGCTGGAGATGGTGGTGCCCAGTGGAATCCCAACACTCAGGAAGTAGAGGCAGAGGACTGACATGAGCTCAAGGCCAGACTGGATATGTAGTGAGATTGTGCCAGAAACCAAAACAAAAGAAATAAAAATAAGAGAATGTGCTTAAGAAGGCTGTAGGTAGAATCAAGGATGATTCCTTGCTAGGTTCTGCCCTGAGGCAGAGGGCAAGGCCGTGAGGTTGGACCCATGGTTCTTCAGGGGTGTTTCCAAGAGTTTATGGTGACTTTTGCAGGGCAGCTGTACCTACCAACAAAACTCATGTCCCGTCAGGAGGAAAATGGGGGTGACAGTTGAGAGTAGGGTGCCAGAAGTTCTGCCATTCCAGGAGGGGTTGCTTTTCATTTCTTTTCAGGTATTCCTGGGGGAATGTTGATGTATCTTATTCTCTTTCCTTCAGCTCTGGGATCTGTCAGGTCCCACTGCTTGGTATAGGGGGTAGCAAAGCAAACCTGTGCTATACCAATCCAAAATGATTCGGGCTGGGGAGATGGCTTGGCAGTCTAAATGCTTGTCTGAAGAGCTCAGGAACCCAGGTTCCGTTCCCAGTACTGTATGCCGTGGCAGCCCCAGAACCTAGGGTGCACTGTGCCGGCCCCAAGACCAGGCATAGTGGTGCACGCCTGTAATCCAGCACTGGGGTGGCTGAGACAGGAGGATCACTGTAAGCCTGAGCTACATAATGAGACCTTGTACCAAATGAATAAATTTTTAAAAACCTGATTTGGATGCTCACTGTTTCATGATTTGTTTTGCCCCTATGGGGATTCTAATCTTAGGAATCCATCTGCAAAGAGGCTAATAGTTAAGCACAGGGTTAAAACACCTGCAAACAGGTGCAGGGGCCAAGGGTTTGATCCCCAGGCCTGCATGCAGGCCCTGCCCATGGGGTGTGCTGAAACAGCAATTGAGACTGGGCGTGGTGGCGTGAGCCTGTAATCGCAGCTCTTGGGAGACTATAAACAGGCGGATCACTACGTGTCCAATCTAGTTGTGAGAATCTGAACACCTTATAGACCCTTCCCTAAAATACAAAAAAAAAAAAAAAAGAAAAGCACAGCACAGGTGCCTTGAATGACAAGGGCACCAGGCTGCAGGGATGTGCCGGCCCCAGCCTTGTCTTCGTCTGTACAATAGACCACCCCAGAGTGTGTGAGCGAGCTGTCAAGGAAACTGGGCGTCACACTGTCAGTAGGGTTGGGCAGCAGGGTGTGCGCCTGGTGAGGAATTGAATCTGCCATCCAGTGGTTGTGTTCTGTGGGGGACACCCACAGTGCAGGGCCCTGGCCACCATGCGTGTATCCTGCCTGCTCCGGGAAGTCCCTGAGGTAGAGGCTCCAGCTGAGCCCCAGTACCATTCATGTCAGGATTCACACCTCTGACTTCTTTTGCAGCAAATATAGTTTTTAATTTCCTTATGAGTGTTCTGTTCATGCCGCCCTAGCAAAGCTCTCTACTCCCCGTTAGCTTGCACAGCAACTTTGTGACTCGTGTTCTGGGAAACTTCTTATGGCAGTCTAGAGCCTGACTATCACTGGACCACTTCGGAAAGCCCCACGAATGTCTTGGGACTCTACGTGTGAGAGGTGCCTTGGATCTTGTTTTCCAGAGAGATCTTTGCCTTGCAACTTGGTGAGGTGGTGGCTGCCTGAAGCAGAGGGCAAGGGCATGAGGTTGGACCCATGCTGTGCTAGGCTGGGGCTTCAGAAACCACTCCACAGACTTCCTGGATTGAGGCTCAGGGCTTGGGGGAGGCACAGGGCTGCTGTTGTGTGCCAGCATGCTCCCCGTGAGTGTGAGCATCAGTGGAGTTTCTGCACCGCCTGACACAAGCCTGTGGGCATAACAGTTGAACACTTGAACAGCTTTGCCTTTTCCTGCATGCAGTGGCTTAGGGCCCTCACCTGCTGAATTTGGGCTTTATTGTGGACAGTGATGGGCAGAGCGGAAGAAAGTGGCTTGGGGATAAGAGAGCAATAGCTGACCGGAGCTCGGAGCCACTTTCCGTCTCTGTGCTGGCACCCTTGTCCCCCAATGCTCTCGAGGCCCTCAAGGGTCCCAGAATCCCAGCTCATCGGAGCTGGTGGCACCGAGGTGGCTGCTGTTCCTGGATGTTCACAGAGACTCACAAAGAGAAAGTGCTAGAAGCAGCGCTGATGCTGCTGGAGTGAATCTTCTGCAGAGTCTTTGTTCTGTGCAATTTTTTGAAATAGCTTATTGTTCCCATAGAAGAAAAAGTTTTAGAAAATGGGAAAAGTGAATATAACATTTTGATTGATGGTAAAAATTAATTTAAGACAGAACCAGAGGCCAAGCCAAGTGTGTTCTCCTTTCCTCATTCGGTGATATAATTGACCTTCACACTTCCATCCAGTTTAATGCTCATCAGGAGAAACTAATTGCAGGGTGCGCGGGTATGGCATGGGCAAGCAGCAGATGCGGATTTCTGGGTGATCTATCTCTTTCTGATGTTCTAACTTGTCTACAAAATTTGCCATGGAAAGTAACAAGGGAAAGGTTAACTCAGAGTGTGGAGGAGATCTGGACTGTCCCCCATTTGCTCCCCTTCCAGAGAGATTCAGGTTGAACCGTATGGGGGGGAGGGAAATATTGTGAACAACATTTTATTCGCGCAGTGCTGGAGATTCTACCCAGCACTTCCAGCAGGCTAGGCAAGCAGTCTGCCACTGAGCTACACCCCCACGGATCCCCGTATTCAAATTCATGGCCTCACATAAGATCTTGCTCCTGGGTTAATTTGTGTATGCATAGGTCAGCCTTCCAACGGTAGAACAGTAAAATTTCATTTACTTGTACATTTTGGGAATTGTTTGGCAAGAATTTTTGAAAATATATAAAACGGAGCAGTCCTCCAGCAGCCCCAGAACCTATCTCTGGCTTTGGGATAGTTGGCCATCAGGAGAGGGGCCTCCCATGGCAGCCCATGGTCTTGACTTTTCCTTCTGGAAATGGTCAACCTTTTAACTCTGCCTGGGTCAGAACCATGGGTGGTCCACCTAGGGACCACTGTGGGAACCACGCAGAAGCAGGATCTTTGGAGACAAAGTTAGGCTCCCTTCTGCTTGTCAGAGTGTGAACACCAAGCTGCAGTTTGTAGAGGCAGAGCTGGCTCTGACATTTACATTGATGTAAATTTCCATTTGAATTTTTTTTCAGTAATAGTGTTGGGCATGAGAAGTCTTTACGGTGGTTGCATTTGGGCTGGGCGGGGGACAGCAGATTTCATTCCCTGAACTCGGTTCCCTTGGCATTCTTGCCACAAAACACCCCTGGCTGATCTGCTAAGGGAGGGGCTGAAGTCTCTTGTCTCTGGACACCGGGCCCACCATGGAAATTAATATCTGACCCAGTTCTGTTTGCCCAGTGAGTTTATGGCTTGCTAAGTGGCTTCTGTAATGATCCATTGACTGTTGTAGCTGCATTTCCTGAGACTTTTATTTTATAGTTCTGAAATTCTACTCTATAAATCTTTGGAACGTGAGGCTTTGAGTTGGAGGAGCCAAGTGTTTCCAGGGGGGAAGAAGCGCCGGCTTTGTTTTTCATGTGCGCTCACTGTGCTTCTCCCTCCACCTTTTCTTTTCTTTCCTTCTCTTTCTTTCTTTCCTCTCCTTTCTTAATCTGCCACCTCTTAGGTATTTCCTGCATGACATAAATTCATCCTAAAGCATTTGTCCACCTGTAATACATTCACAGCTAATTTATATTATAAAAACTTACGGGAGCATACACTCATCGTGTGTTAATTAGGACTGTAAAGTTTCCATTTAAAACTGAAAGAAAGATGGGCATGGTGGTGCGTTCCTGTAATCCCAGCACTTTGGGATTACAGCTGAACCATGAGGATCATGAAGTTTGAGTCTGGACTGGACCAAAAACAAACAAACAAAGGTGGATGATGCAGCTCTGTGCAAAGGCCCTGGGTTTAATCTTCAGTACCATAAAACCAAACCAACAGAAAGCCCAGGAGGCTGCTGTGTCATAGCTGGAGAGCATGTCACATGGTACAGCCAGTGGACCCTGGGTGGTGGTGGCTCCTCAGGAAGCTGCATGGAGATCCGCGTGATCCAGCAATTCCACGTCTGGTTAGAGATACAAAATATTTGAAGGCAGAGATGAAATAGCAGAAGCCACTTCCATGTCCACTAGTAGATGAGTGGATGAACAAACACGGGTTATAATCCTGTGTTTATTGTTATTATATCGTTTGGCCTTGATAAGGAAGGAACATTTGGACAACATGACGAGTCTTGCAGACGTTACATTAAGTAAAATAAGGCAGGTTCAAAAGGAGACCTACTTTGGGATTCTTATATGAGATTTCTAGGGAGGTCAAATCCATAGAGCCAGCAAGCAGAAAGTGGAAGGTTTAACATTCTCTATATCTTGCCGAAGTGAGAACATAACCAGTGAGGATTTGTGGGGACCCCTGGATGGATCACTGCCTCTGCAGCAGCAGCAGCTGCGAAGCCGCCCTCACTGTGTGTATTGTGCGACAACATGGCCCGGGCCCAGGCGGTGTCCCCGCCTCCATGCCGTTCTGCATTTCCTCCTGCGTGGGCATTTGGGGGACAGAAGCTGCTCCCACCTGAATCCTGCATTCTTGGTTGCTTTCTGTGATAATTATTGCATTCTATTTTAAGGTGCTTCTCTGCATTTGCTAGCCGTCTGGGATTCTGTTTTGTTAACTCTCTCCGTGAGACACAATAAAAGAGCAGAAAGACCTGTGTGGGTGACGAGGGGTAAAGGCCTGACTGCCTGGCTTTGGAGATGCGTTCCCCTCCCGTGCAGCAGGAGACTTGACTCCCTTTGGGTGAAGGCTGAGAAAAGACGAGGCTTAAAAATAAAAGAAAATACATATTTTTTCCTGCTCCAGATACACGCTTGGCTCTGCCACAGCAGGTGGCCGAGGAACTCAATCTGTGGAAGGCATCAGCGCTTCCAGTGCAATCAAAGTTAAGTGCAGAAATTTAATTAAACGGCATCAAGGATGGCAGAAACTTTGTAGAGCCGCAATGCATTGTCAGATTCAACAATTATTTCAAGGAACACAATCCACAGATGGCGTCTAATTGATAAATTAAGGTTCTGCTTCTCTAATGGGCTTGCATTTAAGCCCGATTTCCACCCATACAATAACCATCCCTTGCATGAAGCCCCTTTCTCCACTCTGCCACTTCACCTCTGGAAGGAAAAAGCCACATTGTTCTCCCAGACGGCACCCAAGAGCATTGTGTGGGGCCCTCAGGGTCGGTGGGAAGGCGCTCCACGCAGAGCCCAGCGTGCCTTTGCAGTAGGCTTGTTCTAAAAGCAGAACAATGGGACTTCTCTGGGCCCCTGTGTCCTTTCTGCTCTGCTAGCCAGGATATGTTGCTCCGTCTGCCTGGGCTATTTATTTATTCTCTTTTTTTTTCTTTTTCCTTCTTAGCATTGCTGGCTTTTATCCTCCGTGGCACAGGATTTTTGCCCAAAATAAGTCTCAATTTGTTTATTCTTTCCAAAACAAAATAAAAACACAACTTCTTTCCAGACCTTGTGGCACTTCCTGCCTGTTTGCAGTTGATACCAACTCACTTACTTTTGTTTCATAAGAAAATATTTGCTGTCTCTAAAGAGCTATCTATGTCCTCCATGGAGGCTCAATGAAAGGAAAGATCTGAGGGCCTTGAATGTCTATCAGAATTTTAGTTTGCAGATGAAAAAATTAAGGGACAATGGTTTATCTGGCTGGTGTTGGGACAGGTTCCATGAAGTCCCATTCCCGGAGGTCGAGGAGAGGCCTTCGACCCTATTGGGGTCACCTCCTGTGAATTCGTCCCAACAGTGTTGTGGATAGCAGCAGTTGCTAGAGCATTCCCAAGTGCTGGGAGTCTTGGCAGCAGGAAGACCCCACTCCTGACCCACATGGAGCCTACGAGAACGAATGGGCGAGAGGTACTATGCTGGTGTCACTAGTGGGTGCGTCACTGCAACTCCAGACAAGTGCCATGGAGGAGGGAGGGGGTGGCGGGTGCCTGGTGTGGTAGATGAGCGCATGCGCGGAGGATGTGAGGCGGCGACGGCGTTGGAGGAAGGACTTGGCTTGAGCAGAGCTGGGTCCGGAGGGAAGAGTGCGCTGAGAGCCTGGGGATAAAAAGCCAGGAGCAGGCCCTCCCGTGAGGGCGGAAACGGAGGCCAGTGATGGCCAGACGGGCGTGACGGTGGCGGAAGCTCACTGTGGGGAGCACTGACTGCATCCAGGGCTGCTTCAGCTTCATGCAGCCCGACTGGTCCGGGTGTTCTTTTGTTTCTGCATGTAGCTCACGATCCTTTTGAGGGGCAGCAGTGGATCTAACCCCTTGCTAGGCGAGCACTACAGCTCATTTTGTACATTTTGAGGGACTGAATCTTCCATTAACCTCTAACTTTAGGGATCAGTTTGGATGCGGATTCTGTCCCAGCTTGGCTCTGGGGCAACTGCAGTTCTGACCAGTGTCTTTGATTGTGGTCCTGCGTGTGAGACCTTTAGGTAGGGGACCCAGCGGAGCCACTCCTGGGTTCCTAGCTACAGAACTGTCAGACAACAGAAGTTGTGTTTGCTTGTTTTGTAGATGGTAGTGGAGATTGAGCCCAGGGCCTTTGCAGTGAGTTATCTTCTTAGCGTTTCCCTTCCCTTCCCTTCCCTTCCCTTCCCTTCCCTTCCCTCCCCTC
>PVKN010009511.1:0-23556 GCA_004027915.1 Capromys pilorides
ATGCCTCAGACTATAACCAGGAAAACTTGAGTTGAGAAAAGAACCTAAGGAGAATGGCTCCCTGCTGGCCCTTCCTTCTCCCTGTTAACTTTGCTCCCTCACCTTTAAAATAAAATGATAAAACCAGACTCATGTATAGGCATTGTATTGTCTGTCTAGTATGAGAAATAGAAAGAGTAAATAAGATCCTAAATGTATGATATTGTGAAATGAGAAGAAACTGTACAAAAGGAAGGAACAGCTGGGATGGGCAAGGAGGAAAGAAGGAAAAAGAAAAAAGGGGGGGCAAAGAAAAGAAACTGCACACAATATACACACACACACATACGCCAGATAGTTAAGGCAGTTGTACTTAGTTGAAAAGAAAGGTTTGTACTAATATTATTTGGACAATTATATGCTGATGTCTTATACTCTTAATTTAAATATAATCTTCAATGCATTAATTATTGTTACCTTCTTAGTTTACAATTTTGAGGTTTTTCTCTTTACAATTAAAAGTGATGATGACAATTAATTTTTATTCAGGAAGCACTCCATTTTAGCATTTTATGGGCATTACCTCACTTGAAGTACATACAAGTCCCAGAGATGGGTCCTCGGGCATCCTCTCTTTTGGATGAGAATTGAGACAGAGCTTTTGAAGTGGACAGCACACTTTTGGAAAACCAGCTGGGCTCTGACTTCTACGTTCCTCTTCTTTCTGACTTTTCCCATAGAGGCTGGGGAGATGGCTCAGTGGCATGGGTGCCTGCTAGGCAAATGCAAGGTCCTGAGTTTGATTCCCAGTGGAAATAAAAAAAGGGGGGGGTGGTGCCACCAGACTTTTCCCACAGAATAGTAACTCTGAACCACACAGAGAAGGGCAGCTGGCCGTCAGGGTTCCCCTGCAACTCTCGCTGGTAATACCCTCCTGCATTACTTATATCCTCACCCAATACTTCTCTCCATTCAGTGTCATAATTCTTCTTTGAAGTGCTAACACATTGCTCTTTTTGTCTCTTCCATCCCTTTCCCTCAGGACCCTGCTGGGATCTTTGAGCTGGTGGAGGTGGTTGGCAATGGAACCTATGGGCAGGTGTACAAGGTGAGGCTCTAATATAGTGTGACCTCCATGTCTGTAGCGCTCTTTAAGAGCAATGGAAAAAAAGTAGGTTCTGCCCAGGTCTGAAGATTTGAGAGGCAGGCCTGCAAGAGATTACAAAGACTGAAGTCCATCTTGGGAAGGGGATGACTGTGTATCTCAATGATAAAACACTTGCTTAACACACCTAAAGCCCAGGTTTCATCAGCATGGGGGTGGGGTTGGGTGGGAGAGTAGACGTGAGAAAGAAAAGAGCAAAGAGAACTAGAAGGAACAATTTGGCTGGCTGCTGGACGTGTTGGTGCATGTCTGTAGGCTCAGCACCTGGAAGGCTGAAGTAGAAGAATCACCACGAGTCTGAGGCTAGCTGTGCTACACAGTGAAGTGAAGGCCAGCTTAAACTATATAGCGAGACCCTGTCTCTCAAAAAAAAAAAAAAAAAATCTGGCTGGCTTCTGCCTTTTGAGTATAGAGCTAGTCCTGGGTATGGCAGGAACAGGTCTACAACTGTGGGGCTGTGGGACAAGAAGTAGGCAGAGCCAGCAGGGCAGTGGAAAGTTATGGGGCTGTAGCTGTCAAAGCCCATCTGGGAATTCAGAGTTCAGGCCTGAACTTCGGCTGCTCCAAGACTTAGGGTTGATGGCTTTTACAGGTGGCCTTCCATGGAGGGGACGTGTCTTTCTTAACCCCCTGCGGCAGAGCTGGTGACAGCTGAGGGCTTCTGCTTTTTTTTTAAGAAACGGGATTTCACTATGTAATTCAGACTGGCCTTGAACTCCCTGCAGTCCTCCTGCCTCAGATTCCTAGTGCTGGGATCACAGGGGTGCACCACCATGCCTGACAGGCTACCTTCTGCTTTGGAGGCTACCTGTCTCCCCCACAGAAGCAGGGTTCTCTTGGCCACTGATCTTGGCCAGCCCACTTCTCTCACACTGCCCACACTTGGATGAGGGGAAGCAGCCACAGAAGGGAGCAGAATGTTCAAGGTGGGTGGTGCCCCTGGACTAGAGACTCACTGGAACACACAGCCTGCCTCTTACTTCCAGACACAGTGCTTAGTATTTTCACAAGTGTCCTGTTTCCTGAGTCACTGGAACCACCTGCCTTCTCCACTCTCCTTTCCTTGTAAGCTTTAGGGAAATAGCCCCTTCCCCCACCCCATCTTTTGCCTAGTTGTTGCCATGAAATAACAGCGCCGTGTGCTTCTGCATCTTTAGGCATTAGTATATGGGCCGCCAAAACTACCACTAGGCATGGGGTCTTGAATGCCCACTGAAGACAGAAATAATCCCTGGCTCTGCACTATCCATGTTCATGTCATGAAAGGCTGGCTTCTCCTCACCCTGTCCAAGTATTTGATAGTTCCTGCTGGGGATTTCAGAAGGATAGGGGCAGATAGGAAATGACTAGGGCAAGTAATGAAGGGAAAGTTTTCCAAGTCAGTGGTCTATACCTGTCATCTCAGCACTGGGAAGGCTGAGGCAGGAGGATTGCCACAAATACAAGGCCAACCCCTGAACTACATAGCAAGACCTGATTTCAAAACTATAAACAAAAGAGAAAGAAGGGGAAGTTTCCTCCCGTGAAGTCTGGTGGTAGGACATTGGCACTTGTCAGCTGGCCCCTCTGTATCCCCAAGTTCCCTAAAATCTCAGCTGTATCTCTAGTCTTTCCTGTTGACAATACAGAACCTTGGGAGTAGGGGTAATCGTGGGAGAGGCTTCTTATCTAGAGTGAGTAGGCCAGGCAAGAGTGTATTTTTAAAAAAATATATTTAGTGCAGGGTCTCACTACACAAATCAAACTCATAGTGATCCTCCTGTTTTTAGCCTCCCAAGTGCTGAGATTGCAGGCGCACCACCATGCCCAGTCTCAATTGCTGTCTCAGCGCACCCTGGGGGTGGGGCTGGCATAGCACGCCCGGCATCAAACTGGCTCCTGTGTCTGCATAAGTAGGCACAAGAGTGCATTTTGTTTTGCATGGGCAAAGCCCCTTACTCCCTAAGTACCTCATTAGGATGGAGGACTGTCACTCCCCACTCTCATTTTCAATCCAGGAAGGCTAGAAAAGAACATAAATATGCATCACTGTGTCCCTTAGTTTCTTTTCTTTTCTTTTTGAGATAGGGTCTTGCTATGCAGTTTAGATGGACCTTGAGCTCAGTTTGTGAGCCCAGGCTGGCCTTGAACTCACAGTGATTCTCATGCCTCAGCTTCAGGAATGCTGGGATCTCAGATGTGCACCACCATGCCTGGCTATCTCTTGTGTTTTTAATAGGAGACTCTTCATTGTTGTTGAATTTACAGCCGGGAAATGCAGGATAGAGTAGCCACAGTGATGTAGTAATTCATTTCCCTCTATCAACCCCTATGACCAACTAATGGACTGAGTTAAGAGGCACATTCTAAAATAGAAAAATGGCTAACTGGCTGGGTGTGGTAGAACACACCTGTAATTCCAGCACTCCAAAGGCTGAGTCAGGAAGATCCCTGCAAGTGCAAGGCCAGCCTGGGCTACCTAGTGAGTTCAAAGCCAGTCTAAACTTTTTGGACAAGACCCTGTCTCAAAAAACAAAACAAACAAAAATCAGCTGAGCAATGTGACCTTTCTATGAATTAAGCCTTCTCCAGCATTCTGTTTCCTGAGCACAGATCCAGGTCCCTTCAATCTTGGCTCACTGTCCTACAGGGTCGGCATGTCAAGACCGGGCAGCTGGCTGCCATCAAGGTCATGGATGTCACAGAGGTAAGGAGTGGAGCCCAGCATAGGGAGGGCTGGGCATCAAGAGGGCTATGGGAGTCTCAAGGCATATCTCTTCCCATTCGCCTAGGACGAGGAGGAAGAGATCAAACAGGAGATCAACATGTTGAAAAAGTATTCTCACCACCGCAACATTGCCACCTACTATGGCGCCTTCATCAAAAAGAGCCCCCCTGGGAATGATGACCAGCTCTGGGTGAGAAATAACTCCCACCTCCCGTCCCACACCTCCTGCCCCTAGGCTGCTGATGTGGAACCAGGGTCACTGCCCAGTACCTCTTCTGTCAGCTCTCCCTTCAGTGTATATAGCCTCCACTGTCTCTGGATACAGAGGGATCTCATTCATGACTCACATGACTCCAGTCCTGTACATACATTGTAGCCTCTTGTCCTCTTGCAGGTTTGGTGACAGGGATCCTAGTGTTTGTCCCCACCTTGTCTCATAGGCACTTCATAAACAGACAACAGAGTACTGGTCAGAGCTAGAAGGCATTGCAGGAAGCTCTGTTCATAAGTTCTCTTGCCTTTGAGTGCAGTTCTCAGACACCAAACCAACATATTTGTGGCAAAGGACAGGCCTGCCCCATCAGTGCACAGACCTTCTGAATGACTATTGTATTTGCATTAATTTTATGCTTCATTTATTCCTGAGCTGTAAGGTGGTTTGTTTGTTTTCTTCCCCTTGTCAGTTTTTGTTTCTTCAGTTTCTGCTGGGATATCTTTTTCTTCTGTGAAACTTCCTCCTCTGGTTGAGGAACAATTTGTTCCTTTTCAGTAAAGATTGTCTCAATGTGGCAGGAACAGCTCGTGTATGGTAATCTGGCCATGAGCTCCATAAGTACTGCAGCCTGTCTTGAGTACTTTGTTCACCTAGATATGTCCAGTGACCAGAGAATCTAATTTAAGGGTCTAAACCCTTAAATTCAGCATTACTTTCTGCATTTTAAGCATTTTAAGCATATGCAGCAAAAATGTAGCACTCTTTGGACCACCAACCCTGTGCCCAGACCACTGTTCAGTCTGAGCCCATCTTCTAGTTCCACTGTGGTAACACTGGAATGGCACACACACTGCTTCTTTAATGTGACATCCTTCAGATCCTTGATCATCTTTAAGATATGCATGCTCTTGTTGGCCTAGGCAGTTTCACAGGTGTTCTTTAAAATTAGCATAAAGATTTGAGCCTCTTGGGACTGGGGAGATAGCTCCATGGCATAAGTGCCTGCCTGGCAAGTGCAAGATCGTGAGTTTGAACCCGGTCCTGACAAAAAAAAAAAGATTTGAGCCTCTTGATTTGCATGATTTTGTGGGATTTTCTGGGTCAAGAGAGTAACAAACCATTTCCATGCTGGGGTTATAGCTCACTGGCATAGCACCTACCTGGCAAGCACAAGGTCCTGTGTTCCATTCCTGGTACCAAAAAAACAAACATGTAAAAGTACTGTGTAATGAACAAACCATTTCCACAGGTCATCTCAGAGTACTTACAGGAACAAGCCTGGATGGTTGTGTAAACCAGAGGCTACTCACATTTCTCCTGACCCAGATCACGTCTATGAATCACTCTCCTCTCTAGCCTGGGCTCTGCAAATTCTCCTAGCCTTCCCCTTGTACTGGGCCAAATCCTGAGGGAAGAGCAATTGGGAGCTTCATGATGGCTACTGGAAAATTTTAAGCTCATGCCACATCTCCCTTTCTAGCAGTCAGCCAGGCAAGTACTTAGTAAGTACCTTCTGTGTACCCTGAACAGGCAAGGTGAACCATGTTTTTCTGGGGATGCACACACACATATACACACAAAGAAAGGTAGCTGGTAGGTTTACTTGGCAGCTACATGTATGTAGTAGGAGAGCATTGAAGACTGGTGGTTTTGCAGTAGTGGGCCAGCATTCTCTTTAGGCCTATTGACCACCATTTCTTACCACCATGCTTTGCTGGACCACAGGTAGCCTCAAGCTGGGAGCCATGCAAATAATTCTTGCTGCATAACAAATGTATGCATCCCATCCAGTCTTCCCTGCATGGCATGTGACATTTAGTAAAAACACTTGTATAGGAAGTCTTCTGAGATTCTCTTTGGCAGATAGCTGGGCTAATCCAGCATACCTAGAGAATCACTGATTCTCTCTGTCTTGATTTTAAGTCAGGGATGGCAAAAGTTTTCTGTGAAAGGCAAGATAGTAAATATTTTAGGCATTTAGGTCACTAGAAATTGAATGTCATACCATTTTTATGTTTCCTTAAGTATGATTTTCCCCCAGCCATTAAAAATCATATGAACTATTCTTAGCTGAGTGACGTACAAAAGCAGGTCCTGAACCAGCCATTTAGTTTTCAGACCCCTGCTCTGAAGCAATAATTCTTTTTTTTTTTTTTTGAGTTTGGCATTCCAGTGCAAATTTGATAAAAACATTGGACTCTTCTCAGGGAAAATGAACATATCTACATCCTTGCCTGACCAATATTTTCTCTTACATTGCATTCCTGGGACCATAGCTGGTGATGGAGTTCTGTGGTGCTGGTTCAGTGACTGACCTGGTGAAGAACACAAAAGGGAATGCTCTGAAAGAGGACTGCATTGCCTACATCTGCAGGGAGATTCTCAGGGTGAGCTCAAGGAACCCCACCCCACCCCAGAGGGGTTCCAGGGGCTTAGAGCCTCAGGCCATTGGAGGAGGCAGTCCTTGTCATCAAGTCCTATTATTTCTTCACGTTAATTCAGCTTCCAGGCTTTACTGGGAGCTACTGCTTTTAAGGAAGCTTCTTCCCCTTGGAAGTACTTGGGGATGGTCTGCACCTTCAGTCCAGTCCTCCGTCCCCCTCACCTCACTCCTCATCCAGTGCTACACTAGCTGATTTTCTTCTCCCCTCTGCTGTCCCAGGGGCTGGCTCATCTCCATGCCCATAAAGTGATCCATCGAGACATCAAGGGACAGAATGTGCTGCTAACAGAGAATGCTGAGGTCAAGCTAGGTGCGCTGGTTCCACCCAAGGGCCTTTTCCCTCTAGGGCAGAGCATGGGGGACCCTATTCCCTCTGTGACTAGTCCAACCACCTGGCCTGAGTACCGGGGAAGGTGGCCTCCCTCTGCTCCCTTCTCCTGCCCTGTGATGTCTCCCTCCTGCCTCCTCTGAAAAGTCCCAGAGGAGCTCATGTCTGCCATCTGTTGGGCTCTAGGTGCTATGCATCCTTCAGAGGGAGGTGGGGCGCCAGTGATCCTTGCTGGTTAGGATGTTGTCCCTTGGTCCCCAGAAGGCAGAGAGAGAGATGGGTTCTTCAGGAGTTGACAGGGAGAAATGGGTACTAAGGGTGTCTAAGTAGAGACAAGGCCTCAGCCACCTCAAGTGAGACACACACAGACATGTAAGGAAGTGGGGCAAGGAAGCAAAAGGGACTCTTGTGCTGACCTCTTTCCATGTCTCACAGTGGATTTTGGGGTGAGTGCTCAGCTGGACCGTACTGTGGGCAGACGAAACACTTTCATTGGTACCCCATACTGGATGGCCCCAGAGGTCATTGCCTGTGATGAGAACCCTGATGCCACGTATGATTACAGGGTATGAAGTGGGAAGGTGGGAGCAGGGGCAGGAAATGAGATGGGATGATGGGCTCACGAATAGGCCAGGGAATAGGAAGAAGGCATGGTGGCGAAATGCCACCAGTGAGGGGTGAACATTTTATGATAAGGAAAGTATACATGAAAAGATGAGAAGATTTGGAAGAGAAAGGGCCTCAGGAAGAGGTGTTGACCCTGATCCTTGCTGAAGAGGCTAGCAGTGGTGGAGAAAAGAGGTTACTGGGCACAATTGTCAGACTAACCTGTCCCTTTTTCTCTTCTCTGCTTAGAGTGACATTTGGTCTTTAGGAATCACAGCCATTGAGATGGCAGAGGGAGCCCCCCGTAAGTGTTGAGTCTGCCCTGGGAAGGGTGGAAAAGAGGGGAGAACCCAGAGAGTGGCTGTGGGGACACAGGTGGTTCTGGGAGGCACCTTGAGGAGAGGTTCTTTGATGAAAGGAACTGTATCTCTTCTGTTTCCCAGCTCTGTGTGACATGCACCCCATGCGTGCCCTCTTCCTCATCCCTCGGAACCCTCCACCCAGGCTCAAATCCAAAAAATGGTAGGTATTTCAGGGTTTGGAAAGGAAGGTCTCTGGGTGGGGTCATCCCCATCCCAACTCCATTCTGTGTTCTGGCTTGGACCCAGGGCAGCAGGTGGCAACTGGGGTTAGGCTGTGGAAAAGCCAAGAAAGAAAGCTAGCTGACCTTTGTGTGAATGGTCTGCCTTCTTCTGGTGACCCTCTGCTTTCCAAGGGGAGCCCTGCCAGTGTGAGCCTCCAATGTTTCCAGGTCTAAGAAGTTCATTGACTTCATTGACACATGTCTCATCAAAACTTACCTGAGCCGCCCACCAACTGAGCAGCTACTGAAGTTCCCCTTCATCCGTGACCAGCCCACAGAGCGCCAGGTCCGCATCCAGCTCAAGGACCACATTGACCGGTCCCGGAAGAAGCGGGGTGAGAAAGGTCAGTAGGCAGAAGAGGCAGTGGGTCTTAGGAAGCCCATAAACCCCTCAGTCCTTTGCTCTTCTTCATCCCTATGTCGTCTGGTCTCCCCTTCATGTTCTCCTTCCTGGGCCCAGGTCTTCCCTTGTCAAAGGAGATCTCTTTTTCTAAACTTTTAGCCCTAGAGGAGTTTTTAGCATCTAATTTGAGTCAGCTTCTCCAGTGAGGACTGTCCTTTCACACCCCTTGAGAAACCTTGTCTTGATCATATGCCTATCCTGCCTCCCATGGGATCTAGTCCCTGTCTAGGCCCCAACCTGAGACCCACCATCTTCCCTTTGATCCAGGGAGGCAGGTGGGATCCTTGTGCTCTGTCATCCAGACAGATTTTATTGGTTGTCCCTATCCAAGGTTTCCCTAGCCCAGGGTGGGGTCTGGGGCACTGGGTGAAGAAATAGCAGTGATCTCCCCCCTGCAGAGGAGACAGAATATGAGTACAGCGGCAGTGAAGAGGAAGATGACAGCCATGGAGAAGAAGGAGAGCCAAGGTGGGTCCGGCAGGTGGAGCCACGAGATTGGAGCCAGTGTGCATATCTTGTGGTGCATGGCTTTAGGGACTGCCTGCAGGTGGTGGTATAGAGAGGTAGAGGCCTTTGTAAATCTAGTCTCTTGAGTCTCAATAGAAGTAGAAAGGATAAATAAAGATGTGTGGGGAACCAGCGGGTTCTGACCCCTATGCTCCTTGTGCCACCCTGGCCCAGCTCTATCATGAATGTGCCTGGAGAGTCCACATTACGCCGGGAGTTCCTCCGGCTCCAGCAGGAGAATAAAAGCAACTCTGAGGCATTAAAGCAGCAGCAACAGCTGCAACAGCAGCAGCAGCGAGACCCTGAGGCACACATCAAACACCTGCTGCACCAGCGGCAGCGTCGAATAGAGGAACAAAAGGAAGAGCGGCGGAGAGTTGAGGAGGTAGGGCGGTCTTACCTTTCTTACCTAACCTGGTTCCGTGAGGGCACAGGCGAGAACAAGGAGTAACATGGCCCCTTCCAACCCTTCTTTAGACTTCTGAGTGGAAAAGCACTACCTGGTGCTATTAGAGACTCCATTCCAGGCCCTGGTGTGCCCCTCCCTGTCCCACCCAGTGTAGATGCTGTGTCACCAGCAGTCCTTCAGAGAGGAGCCCTTTCCCACAAGACTATACCCCCTCTTCAGCTTCTGCTGTCGTCTCTACTCCAGAGTATGTAGCTCCCTGTTCCTTCAGGTGCAGCCAGGTTTCTGTGTACAGACACCGAGGTGAAACTGCCCATTTGGCTAACATATATGGTGATGCACTCTGAACATAGAAACTATACTTTAAAGATCCTCCTTTGACTCTCAAATGTTTTGTTTTTGTGATATGAGGGTTTGAGCCCAGAGAATGCTTAGCTACGTGTCTAACCCTTTTACTTGTGTTTTGTTTTGTTTTGACTTTTGAGACAATCTAGCTAAGTTGCCAGAGCTGGCCTTAACTTGTAGTCTTCCCACCTGAGCCTCCCAAGTAGCTAGAATTATAGGTGTGTGCCACTACATCTGGCTACTTAAGTTATTTTGGTATAGATTTTTCTATAAAGTACAATCTTACTAATTTGCTGATAAGAGTCATGTGAGAAATTCATTTTAATTAATGCAGCTTTTTATATCACCAATTTAAAATGTGTGTGCATAAGTATATATACTTCAATGTACTTTTTTAAATTTGCTGTTTTAAAAAAGGTTATTTTGTAGAGGTACATGGTGAGGAAGGAGAAGTACCGATCAGTGTTTTTTGTGGTTTTGTTTCTTAAGCACATTTATATTTTATAGCCCAGGCTAGCCTGAAAGCTGAGGTCCTTCTGCCTCAGCCTGCTTAGTACTAGGATTACAGGCATACATCACCATGCCTGTTTAGTATGGTGTTTTTTGTTTGGAGATGGGTGTTGCTTTGTTGCCTAGGCTGATCCCAAATTTGTAGGCTTCTCCTTCCAAGTAACTGAGACCACAGGCAAGCACTACCATGCTTGACTTTATTTTTTTTTAAATTTTATTTATTTGTTTCCTTGTTGTGTTTGTTTGTTTGTTTATTTATTTATTTTGTGGCTGGCTCAGCCTGCCCTGGTGGTGGCGCTGGCGCAGCATGTGGTGCCGGGGATCGAACCGCAGTCCCTGCAGTTGCCTGAGCTTTCCCAAGCAGGCGCTTCAGACCACTGAACTATCTCGCCGGCCCCCCATGCTTGACTTTAGCTCAGGTTTTAAAGTGCCTCATTGGGCCAGGGAGATAGCTCAGTGGAATAAGTGCTTGCCTGGCAAGCGCAAAGTCCTGAGTTCAATTCCTGATATCGCAAAAAAAAAAAAATTTAAATGAATAAAGTACATTATGTGAGTGTGAGTTTTTTGAGGCAGTAACTTGATTACAAAGTTCACAGCTAAATTTAACAAAAATTGGGGGCTGGGGAGATAGCTCCATGGCACAAGTGCCTGCCTGGCAAGTGCAAGGTTGTGAGTTTGAACCCCAGTCCCGCCCAAAAAAAAAAAAAATTAACAAAAATTTGTCTAAATAGGAGGCAATAGGTGGTAATCTACTTCCTCAAATAGGCCCCTTTGTGGAACAAAAGCTAATTTGCAAGAAAACTTGCTACAGAAGGGTCTTCTAGAGTTTTCTTTTAGTAAATACAGTGTTGGGTGAAGAGTACCAAAATCCGTCCTGATAAGGTCTCTCCTGGAGAGGCTTGTGGCAGCTTCATAGAATATGCACAAATTCCTTGAAGTATAAGGGCCACTAGGGCTAAATGAGCTTAACTTTTTGTTGTTGAAAGGGGCAGACTCTTTGGTTAGGAAGATTATGAAACTCAAATGCAACCTTGGCTAATAATTTGTCAAGACAGTTCTATAAATCCGTAATTTGCTTTTCTGTGCACGGCCATCTGATGCCCTCTGGTGGCCAAACCTATCACTAAGCCTACTGCATTTGAATTTGTAGGAAAGGTGAACATGAGGCCAGGCGTGGAAGGCATAGTTCCCTTGACTCTTGATTTTGTTTGTTGTTTGGGATGGGGGCGGTCGTCCCATGCCAAGGGCAGCATTCATCTGTCAGCCCTTAGTCCACACCCACAACTACCTTAAGCCATCTTTCCCAAGCCAGGCCCTAGCAGGTGCTGGTTGAAGGTGTGGTATGCTGGTAGAAGCGCATTGAAGACATCCTCTTGCTCTCATCTGTAGCAGACAAGGAGACCTGACCTCAATATCTGGAGGAGGCTCCCCTCTCTCAGGCCTATGCTGTCATAACACCTGACACATTCCTTAAGATCACCTCCCCCTTCATCCATAGCAACAACGTCGAGAGCGGGAGCAGCGGAAGCTGCAGGAGAAGGAGCAGCAACGGCGGCTGGAGGACATTCAGGCTCTGCGGCGGGAGGAGGAGCGGCGGCAGGCTGAGCGAGAGCAGGTACTAGCCACTAGCACACACTTGCCTCCCCACCGGCCTCTCCGTCCTCCCTGTCTTCCCTTCCCCTGCTCCTGCTGCCTGCCTCCCTTGCTCCCCAGTGCCCTGTGCCCTTCGCTCCTTTACCCCTAGATTCCTCCTATCTTTTCTAGCTTCACTCTTTCTCTCTGTTTTTTCCCACCCTTCAACCCCTGACCCTGGCTCCCTGCCCTCCTCCTGTCTCTGTGCCTTCATTCCCCATCTCTACCCGTTCCTGACTCCTCTCCACTGCACCTTCCCTCATGGTCTCACCTGCTTCGTCCTCATTCCCTGTGCCCATTCTTCCCATCTGTGCTGTATTACCCCCTGGGGCTCATCTTCTCCTGCACCCCCTCATCCTCACCCTGCTGATCCCTTCGCCGCTGCTGCTGCCCCTCCTCTGCCTCCTCTCCCTCTCTTCCTGCCCTGTGCCCCCGACCCCCCTGCCCCCCAGGAATATATTCGTCACAGGCTAGAGGAGGAGCAGCGACAGCTCGAGATCCTTCAGCAACAGCTGCTCCAGGAACAGGCCCTGCTGCTGGTAACGGGGTCCCTCAGCATCCTTGGGAAGAAGCTGTCCAGAGCTCTTTTGCTCCACTGGGATGGGTGTACTTCAGGGGAAGGGACTTACCCAAATTGTCATGGGAAAGCAGTTCCTCTAGGCAGATGGAAGAAAGAAAGGGTCTTCCTGCTCTAATTTCCATGGCCACACCTTGTTGAGCCCTCTCTTCCTACCCTTGGGCCCAGGAATACAAGCGGAAGCAGCTGGAGGAGCAGCGGCAGTCGGAACGTCTCCAGAGGCAGCTGCAGCAGGAGCATGCCTACCTGAAGTCCCTGCAGCAGCAGCAGCAGCAACAGCAACTTCAGAAGCAGCAGCAGCAGCAGCAGCAGCAGCAACAGCAGCAGCAGCAGCAGATCCTGCCTGGGGACAGGAAGCCCCTGTATCATTATGGTCGGGGCATTAATCCCGCTGACAAGCCAGCCTGGGCCCGAGAGGTACTCGCTGCCTCCTTTCCCCACAAGAGTCTATCCTGTCAGTCCACTGCCTGAGGCCTGGAGAGTCTAAAAAGCACTTGTTCCACAGTAGTGGGCACTGAGACAGGAAAGGAGCATCTAGAGCAGGCTATAGGGCTTGAAAGTTGGAGCAAGTGGGGACCCAAGTTTTGAGCCCTGGGAAGCAAGAGATGAACTGCTTGACACACTTTTGCGTCACAGGTAGAAGAGAGAACAAGGATGAACAAGCAACAGAATTCTCCCTTGGCTAAGACCAAGCCGAGCAGCACTGGCCCCGAGCCTCCCATCCCCCAAGCCTCCCCAGGACCCCCAGGACCTCTTTCCCAAACTCCTCCTATGCAGAGGCCGGTGGAGCCCCAGGAGGGACCACACAAGGTAAGTCTCTCCCCAATCCTGCCTTAGCACACAGACGCAGGGAAGCTTGCTCAGAGCATAGCCACACACGTGTCTATACACACAGACCAGCACATTCACTCAAGTCTTAGCCACGATCATGAAGTACAGGTTCCATGAGCAGATGGCTGTCTGCTTGCTGCTGCATGTGGTACTCGTACTTCTTATTCTTGGGCTCCAGCAACCTCTGTTCTTTGATGGAGAAAGGGGCAAGTAATGCCTCTTTTTGGCCCAGACCCCAGCTTACAAGTGGGGATATGTTATAGAGCAGGCAGCCCACCCTCCCTGGTCTCTCCCTGCAGAGCCTGGTGGCACACCGGGTCCCACTGAAGCCATATGCAGCACCTGTACCCCGATCCCAGTCCCTGCAGGACCAGCCCACCCGAAACCTGGCTGCCTTCCCAGCTGCCCACGACCCTGACCCTGCCATCCCTACGCCTGCTGCCACGCCCAGTGTCCGAGGACCTGTCATCCGCCAGAATTCAGACCCCACCTCTGAAGGGCCTGGCCCCAGCCCAAACCCCCCAGCCTGGGTCCGGCCAGATAATGAGGCCCCACCCAAGGTAAGGATGGATGTAGGACCAGAAAAAAGTGGAACAAGGGAGAAGGAAAGAAGAGTGAAAGGGCAGGCAAGATGCAGAGTGCAGAGTGAAACAGGAAGAAAAAAAGAAGACAGTTACTATGGCCCCTGCCTTGCAGGAGTTAACTGTCCAGGGGGTGGGAAGGCACACAGCTGTGTCACTTTGATCCCAGTGGTGAGAGGGTATGGAAAATCGCCCAGAGTGTTTTAGAGCATTATGGGACAGCCTTTCTGGATTAGAATCTCAGCTCTGTCATTTCCCAGCTTTATAACCTGGACATGTTTACTAACTTCCCTGAATTTCAGTTTGCTTCTCAGACAAGTGGTGGGGGAGTCTACCTCTTGAAGTAGAGAGGGCATAATGCATGCTAACCACCTTTTCTCTTTCCAGGTGCCTCAGAGGACCTCATCTATTGCCACCGCCCTTAACACCAGTGGGGCCAGCGGGTCCCGGCCAGCTCAGGCTGTCCGTGCCAGGTAATCCTGGGTTGGGGTTGGGTAGCAGTCTTCTAGAGTAAGGGGCACAGGGGATTTTACCTAGTTACTTGCTTAGGGGTGAGCCAGCCCCAACCCCATCACCTCAGCCCCTACTGGCCCCTCCCGGCACCCTGTGCTCCCTCCACAGACCTCGCAGCAACTCCGCCTGGCAAATCTATCTGCAAAGGCGGGCAGAGCGGGGCACCCCCAAGCCTCCAGGGCCCCCCGCTCAGTCCCCTGGCCCGCCCAACACCTCTAGGTAATGGAGTTGTCCCCCTACTCGCTCTCACTTCTCGCTTCTGAGACCTGCTTCTCCTGGTGATGGCTCCCTCTACAGAGAATCTCAAAGCCCCGAAGAAGACAAACCTGTCTCCTGACTCTGACTTTGCACCTTCACAGTAACCCAGACCTCAGGAGGAGTGACTCTGGCTGGGAGCGCTCCGACAGCATCCTCCCAGCCTCTCATGGGCACCTTCCCCAGGCTGGCTCACTGGAACGAAATCGAAACCGTGTTGGAGGTGCGTAAACCAGGATCCTGCAGCCTGTTCTGGGTCTGGCTGAAGTCTTGATTGGCCTGGACCCTCGTTTAGTGGCATTGGTCTGGCATACTTGCAAGGGAATAGGGGACCTAGGTGAGCATGGAAGAGTACTGAGCTGGGCTCAGAGCCTGATGTTTAGCTCAAGGGATAGGCTCTGGGCCATCTCCTAACCAGGTATCAATGACCTTTCTTCTCCTACCCGCTGTCCAGCCTCCACCAAACTGGATAGCTCCCCATTCTCCTCTGGAAACAAAACCAAGCCTGATGATCACCGTTCACGGCCAGGCAGACCCGCAGTGAGTCATCTGGTGGCGGGTGTAGCCCTGCCTTATCCTGGTTTGGTATTCATGCAGGATGTGGAGCCTTCAGAGCTGGGATGGGGGTGGGCACAGAATGGGTGTCAAGGGTGGGATCTTCACTAATCCTTGTGAGGAAGGACTGTGGGAGTCATGGACAGGCATATCTCAAGTTACTAACCTTTCTTACCATCTCTCCTGCGTCTTCCTGGCTGCCTTTCTTGCCCTGCGGCCCCACCCAGAGCTATAAGCGAGCGATCGGTGAGGTTAGTGAGACAGGCCTCCCAGGTCTGTGTTGGGACCCTCTGTGCTGCCTCTGTCCAGTCCCTCAAGCCCACCCCTCATGCCTGTCCTTTTCTGCAGGATTTTGTGTTGCTGAAAGAGCGAACTTTGGATGAAGCACCCCGACCACCCAAGAAAGCCATGGACTATTCATCATCCAGTGAGGAGGTGGAGAGCAGTGAAGATGATGAGGAAGAAGGCGACGGTGAACCATCTGAGGGGAGCAGAGACACCCCTGGGGGCCGGTATGGAGCATCCTGGGCAGGTGCTTCTGTGTCAGAATGAAGTGGGGGCCCTGGGTTTCTACCTACACTGCTGTTCTATCAGTTGGGGCTGTGTCAGCTCAGATGCCTCTCTGCCCTGGGTGTGATGCGGGAAACACCTGAAACTCAGTAAGGGCCAAGCACCTGTGTGTTGAAGAGACTTGAAAGCCCAAGTCTGTGTCGTCTGCACCTGTGGCACTTGAGTGGCAGGACCTAGAAGGCCCTACCTTCCTTTCTCCCACAGCAGCGATGGAGACACAGACAGTGTCAGCACCATGGTGGTTCATGATGTTGAGGAGATAGCTGGGACCCAGCCCCCTTACGGGGGTGGCACCATGGTGGTCCAGCGTGTAAGTGAGCCTACCACCTTCCCCACACCTGTGGCAAACCCCCCCAACCCCAGTGCCAACTTCACCCTCTGTTCTGCAGACTCCTGAGGAGGAACGAAGTCTGTTGCATGCTGACAGCAATGGCTACACGAACCTTCCAGATGTGGTCCAGCCCAGTCATTCCCCCACTGAGAACGGCAAAGGGCAAAGTCCCCCTTCCAAGGATGGAGGCAGTGATGTAAGTGGGCTGGAGCAGGTCCGTGGGGTGGGGGAAGTACCCTGGAAATGCACACGAGAGCCAGGGGTGTTGAGGGCACTGCAGTAAGTAGGGCAGAACACCACCAACTTCTCAGTGGGGGCCTGGGAGAGCTGGGCCATAGTCTGGGGTCACCCTTGTTTGCCTGACTGCTACTCCTCTCCCACAGTACCAGTCTCGTGGGCTGGTAAAGGCCCCTGGCAAGAGCTCGTTCACCATGTTTGTGGACCTAGGAATCTACCAGCCTGGAGGCAGTGGGGATACTATCCCCATCACAGGTAAGGATATGGGGACAGATCTGCCTTGAGCTAAGGTCCAGAGTAGGCCTAGAGAGGGCCACAGGTGCCTGAGGACATGGTTTTACAAAGTATAGATAATCGGCCTCTTTTTTTGGGTCCTGCCTCCTACCCTAGCACAGAGGCAAGGGAGGCTTTCTGAGCTCCCCTGATAGAGGAGGCAAAAGTTCAGAGTGGCCAAGGGTCCTGGGCAAGTTTGAAACTGACCAATAGTGCAGTTTGTACTTAAGCCAGGTCTTTTGCCTCTTCCTCTCTTGCATGCACCTCCTCTGTTCTGTGGCCCTTCCAGACCCTGCTGAATATCCTGAGGTACCAAAGCCAGAGCTAGGGGCACTGAGGTGTAGAAAAACTTGTGAGAATGCTGCAGCCCAACCCCTGTTCCCTTCCTCCTGGCAGCTCTAGTGGGTGGAGAGGGAACTCGGCTTGAACAGCTGCAGTACGATGTGAGGAAAGGCTCGGTGGTCAACGTGAACCCTACCAACACGCGGGCTCACAGTGAAACTCCCGAGATCCGGAAGTACAAGAAGCGATTCAATTCTGAGATCCTGTGTGCGGCCCTTTGGGGTAGGCGGGGCTGAAGGGCGAGGAGGGCCTGGGTGCATCACCCATGCTCCTGTTCAGGCGAGGGCCCGACTCTGTGCCGGGACCTGTGCAAGGGATCTTGTTGCAGGGGTCAACCTGCTGGTGGGTACAGAGAACGGGCTGATGTTGCTGGACCGAAGCGGGCAGGGCAAGGTGTATGGACTCATTGGGCGGCGACGCTTCCAGCAAATGGACGTACTGGAGGGGCTCAACTTGCTCATCACCATCTCAGGTATGTGTGTGCCGGCTGCTCAGCTCTGCCACCATCTTCAGCCTGGGAGGAAGGCGGCTTGGCCTAGACGCTGAACTGTGGGGCCACACTTTCTCACCCCTTGTGTATGCACACAGGGTGGTGCAGGGCAGCACTGGGCCTCTAGTGAGGTCAGGAGAGCGTGTGTGTGCATGTGGATGTGTGTGTGGATGTGTGTCCATCCCTCAGGGAAGAGGAACAAACTACGCGTGTATTACCTGTCCTGGCTCCGGAACAAGATCCTGCACAATGACCCAGAGGTGGAGAAGAAGCAGGGCTGGACCACTGTGGGGGACATGGAGGGCTGCGGACACTACCGAGTTGGTGAGGATGCCACACAGGGTGGCCTGGGAGATATGGGGCCTATGTGAAATGCCAGGGAAGCGTTGAAGCTAGAGATGGGGCTGGGTTTGGGGCAGCAGGTGAGAGACCTGGGAGCCTCAGAAGGAGAGTCCCTGAATCTATCTTTGTTCTTGCCTCCAGTGAAATACGAGCGCATTAAGTTCCTTGTCATTGCCCTGAAGAATTCTGTGGAGGTGTATGCCTGGGCCCCCAAGCCCTACCACAAATTCATGGCCTTCAAGGTAATGCCAGCTGCAGCCCCCAATACTGGTTTTTTGTTGTTGTTTTATTTTGTTTTGTTTTTCTCTTAGTTTTGAGGTCTGGCTCCTCTGCCTGTCCCCTCTGAGCTCTTTTCTCCTCCACAGTCTTTTGCTGACCTCCCTCACCGCCCTCTGCTGGTCGACCTGACAGTAGAGGAGGGACAGCGGCTTAAGGTCATCTATGGCTCCAGTGCTGGCTTCCATGCTGTGGATGTTGACTCTGGGAACAGCTATGACATCTACATCCCTGTGCACGTGAGCTTGGCAGAGCGCAGGGAGTGTGGGGCCTCAGAATCTAGACACCAGCCCCAGGGATACCAGTGTACCCTCTCCTCCCCAGATCCAGAGCCAGATTACCCCCCATGCCATCATCTTCCTCCCCAACACGGATGGCATGGAGATGCTGCTGTGCTATGAAGATGAGGGTGTCTATGTCAATACCTACGGGCGGATCATTAAGGATGTGGTGCTGCAGTGGGGAGAGATGCCCACCTCTGTAGGTGAGTGAAGGGCTGTCTTCTAAGCTGCTTACCCCTGAGGTGACCCACGAGCGCAGCCGTTCACACTTTCTCCCACCGTCTCCCTGCAGCCTACATCTGCTCCAACCAGATAATGGGCTGGGGTGAGAAAGCCATTGAGATCCGCTCTGTGGAGACAGGACACCTAGACGGCGTCTTCATGCACAAACGGGCTCAGAGGCTCAAGTTCCTGTGTGAGCGGAATGACAAGGTGGGAGGCTCTTCCCGGAGCCCCTTGCAAGGCTCTTCCTAGACTCTGGACCTTGGGCGGGGATCTAGGGAGAGATGATTGTGGTGTCTTCCTGAAATCGGCCGTCTTGGCAACGGAACATGTAGTTACAGGCTCTGTTCTCCCTCTTTGGCTCTGAGCTGCCTCCACCCCAGAGATCTGGTAGCACAGCTCTGTCTGCCTGGGGCAGGAGGGGCACCCTGAGCCCATCTGCAGTCAGTCTCTCCCTGCCTGTTTTGTGGTGATCACTCAGGATCTCCACATTCTAGCAAGCTCTGTACTGAGCCATATCTCCAGCTCTTTCCCTTTCTCTCTCCCAGTTAATTGAGCCCTCAGCCCATCTCCCAGCTCTTGATGAATTCTCCTCCTTCCCACCTAGGTATTTTTTGCCTCTGTCCGCTCTGGGGGCAGCAGCCAAGTTTACTTCATGACCCTGAACCGGAACTGCATTATGAACTGGTGATGGCCGGCCTGGGGCTACCCACACTGGACCAGCTCCTCCAGCCAGATTTCCCCAGCTGCCCCCATTCGCTTCCCTGGGCTTTTGCTTTTATTGGTTTGATTCACTGGAGCCTGCTGGGAACGTGACCTCTGAAACCCCCCCCCCCCATGCTTTTGTGATCATGTGACCATCCTTTTCCCCAACATATTCTCTCCCTTAAACTGTGCCTGTCCCCAGCTTCTGGGGAAGAACACAGCTTCTTACCAGGAATAGAGTGGGCCCCCCTGCCCCCTTTCTCTACTTCAGAGAGTGCTTGGGGCTTAGACCCCTTACCCCACTGCTGCTGACTGGGCAGGGCCCTGGACCCCTTTATTTGCACGTCAGGGGAGCCGGCTCCCCCCTTGAATGTACCAGACTCTGGGGGGGATCATTGGGCCCTAAGTTTGGGGGGGTCACCAGCCACTCCAGGGGCAGGGACCATTTCCTCATTTTCTGAAAGCACTTTAACAATTCCTTTCTTCAAACCCCAGGGAATGGAGGGGGGACCCCCACCAACCAAAACATTCCCCCCTTTCCAGTCCCTTTCTCTTCTGGCCCCTCCCCTTCCCTGGTGGAGGGAGGGAGCAGGGAGCTCTCACCCTCCACACACCTCTTTGCTTGCATCTGTATATAGTGTGAGCAGCAAGTAGCCCTTTTCTTCCCTCCCCGCCCCTCCTCAATGTAGTGGCCTTGGATATCCCGTTTGTTAATAAAGACAGTTCAACCAGCTCCTACCATTTCAGGCCCTAGATTATTCTGTTTTCTCTCAGGACCCTGATGCTAGCCTGGGGGCCGCAGTTAGAATGGAAGGGGTAGGAGATAGGGGGTCTGCTGAGTGAGTCTTGTGGGGGCATGCTGAGGTACATGCTGCTGGGCCAAGAATACCTAGAAGACCTGCCTGAGGGAGAACCAGGCATCCTTTAGACCTGTGGGTTTCACTGAGGGTGTATGGTCCCCACCCACACAGAACAGCCAAGCCAAAGATTTCTGTAAGCAGAAATCCTCATAATTGATATCAATTGGATAAGATTGTATAGCTGCTCGTAGTCCTAATGAGATGTGATGGTGCACATCTATAATCCCAGTGCTCTACAGGCTGTGACTGGAAGATCTTGGAGCATTCAAGGCAAGCATGAGCTACATAGAGTTTGTCTCAAAAAACCCCAAACTCAGAAAACTCACAGGCCAAAAGAAAGAGTGAAGGGAGGGGGGCTGGCGAGATGGTTCAGTGGTCTAAAGTGCCTGCTTAGGAGGGCTCAGGCAACTGCGGGGACTGCAGTTCGATCCCCGGCACCACATGCTGCGCCAGCGCCACCACCAGGGCAGGCTGAGCCAGCCACAAAATGAATAAATAAAGAAGCAAACAAATAAATAAATAAATAAAATTAAAAAAAAAAAGTGAAGGGAGGTCAGCGGCGAGGCCTTACTCTCAAGGATTGGTACCAAGGGTCTGAGTCCATCTGCTCTACCTCTGACCCTAGTACAGAAACCAAGCCTACCCACGGGCATATTCATTTCCCATTGGGAAATTAGTGAAACATTTATTGTCAGCAGTGGGAAGAGATTATGGTTAGTGCCAGCAGCATGTTTCTCAAAATCTATTTCCTGCTAAAGTGGGTGGGGAAAGTTAGTCTGCAGGCACAGGTTCAAGGTTGGATACAGGGAGGGTAGGGCAGATCGGGCACTTGGTTTAAGTAGCCCCCAAGAAAGATGAGGCTGGAGCCTACGCTGAAGAGTACCAGAGCAGCCCAAAAACAGATGTTGTCAAGGGCCTTCCCCATGCGCACCCAGTCGGACACCTCCTGTGTAAAGGACAGCACAAACTGAGTCCCTGAAGGTAGATGTGCAGGGTGGGATGGGGCAGGCTCGGGGCGGGTGCTCTGGGGAGCGCTCCAGCTTCTAACCCACCTCGCCAATGATCTCTTGGTCCCGCGTGCTCTCGGCCACGAAGTTCACAGCATCCACACAGCAGCGGATCTCAGGGGCTGCAGCACTCAGGCTCTGGCAGAGAGCAGCTGTGGGGGCAACACCGGGCGGGGTCACTAAGGGCATCTCCCACTGTGAGCGCCCTGTTGGTCTGCTGAGGTCAGCGTGCTCACCGGTCCAGGTCCCGTGCCGGTGCCTCTGTCCCTCAAACACGAGCTCGCTACGCGGCTTTTTCAGAATCAGCTCCTCTGCGCGGAGAAGTATGCCCACGGAGGACGCCCGCCTAGTGGGCGGAGCAGCTTGGGAAGCCTCGGGGGGCGGTACCGAGCCCAGGACCCTCGGCAGCAGCTCCAATAAAACCTGGGTGGGAGGGCGGGGATCAACTCCAAGCACCGCCCCGCCCCAGGGTCCTGCTATCTCAACCTTGGGCTGCCCCAGCTCCAGCCTTACGTGGCGCAGCCGCGGGGACGTAGCATGAGTGGTGGGTGTCCGCAGAGACACATTGAGCACAATGACGCAGTTCATGACAATGAGGGTGGACCACCATGACGAAAATGAGGTACCTGAGGAGCCCAGGGTGCGTGACTTAGTGTCCCAGCTTCTCTGACCTCAGCACCTCCCCACTCCCTCAAGCCGGTCCTCTGACCTCACAAACACCTCTCTGCAAGTGGGTGGAGCTAAGCCCCCTAGCTGCCGCCGTTTAGCTAGGCCAACCACTTCCTACCCTCCTACCATTCCTACCACCTGCAGCGGCCATGAAGGGGACCCCCAGCTCCCTGGACACCCTGCTGTGGGTCTACCACTATCACAGCTCCACCGAGGTGAGACTACTCCAAGAGCAGCGTGTGGAGAATCTCTAGGGAGGTCCCTCTGCTTTGCCCCTGCCCTGTGACCCCACAGCTCCACTGCCCCTGCTCCTCTAGGTGGCTCTCCAGCCTCCGGTTCTATCTTCCCTGGAACTTGTGATGGCTGCTGCACATGAATATCTGGAACAGAGGTTCAAAGAGCTGGATCCCCTGGAGCTGCAGGAGCCCAAGGAGCCCACCCTAGGGCTGGTACTAAGAGAAGCTGCAGCCAGCCTCATGAGCTTCAGTGCCACCTTGTTAGAGGTGTGGGGCTGTGGTGGGGGTGGGAAGTAAGAAGGTGTGGGGAGAAGAGGGCTATAGGATCTGGACAAGAGGACCTTCCTGCCCTCACTGGCCCTGTACCCCCCAATGCAGATATCAGCACTTTGGCTACAGCAGGAAGCGGGAGGACTAGACCACGGTGACAGCAGCACAGGCCCAGCTGCACATGCTGGAGATCCTGGCGGAGCGCTGGCCCGGGTCGCTCAAGCAGCCCGGCATGGGGCTGTGCGAGCTGGGGCGGCAGCAGGCTGGAGTGCTCGGCTCCTGGTGCAGGGGGTGTGGCTGTGGCTGTGTGGACAGGGTCTGCAGGGGTCCACTTCATTCCTGCAACAGTGCCGATGCCAGCTAGGCCATGGAATCCCCGCGGAGCCAGTGAGTTTGAGGTGGGAACTGCATCCATTAGAGGCCAGAGATGGGGCTGAGGAGACACTGAGCTGAACTGTTCTCCAACAGAGACACTCAGGAGACCTTAAGGTGGCATCCAGCAGCGGTGAGGACACAGGACCAGGCATCCATTACAACCCTAACTCCTCCTGTATCTAAATAAAGTCCACGAGGGGTGGAAACAGCCACAGTTTCTGCTAGAATTACTAGGTTTTGGCTGTGCCCTTCCCAGGCCACTCCATATTCCCGCCCTCACAAGAATTACCCCAAGACCAACTCTGTCCTCACTTGCCCAGCAGCGGTACACTCAGAGATGTCTCCGGGATTTTCTGAGCAATTAGGAACAAGAAGACGGTCTGGGCCAGCAGGACGTTGATAGAGACGGTGCATTTCTGGCCTCCAGCTGGAGAGAGCACCCAGTGAGAGTGGCTCCGACCCAGGGAGCAAGCCCTCATGTAGATTTGGGATCACCACTTACCCTGGGCTGGCAGGAAGTAGGCCAGCACCACCAGGCCAGAGATGAGCACACAAGGCACGATGATGTTAATGACATAGAAGAGCGGCTTCCGACGGATGATGAGTGTGTAGATGACGTCAGTTTCTCCTTGGGGGTCAGCAGAGTCACCATTGTGGTAGTGGATCACCCCAGGGCAAAAATCAATGGCCCACTCACCGTTCTCTGCAGGATGGGAGACAGTCGGCTTGCTGTCAGAGGTGGGGTTTGATATGCTGCACTGGCCACCACCCAAACCTACAACTCCAGGCTGATGAGGATGCAGCTGTATGGGCTGGGGTGGACAACTTGGGCTGAGGGTTGGCAGAATGGGGGAAATTCAGGTAGAAAGGAGATTGTTTCTGAGGGTATTAGACCACAAGTAAGGAGACAGGGTTAAAGTGACAGTTGAG
>PVKN010009512.1:0-23677 GCA_004027915.1 Capromys pilorides
AAAATTAGTAAAAAAAAAAAAAATTAAGCATTAATTATTCCTTTCAATAAACCAGTAGAAATTAGCAGTACAATTAGCTATCTTGTGTATATTTATATTTTTTTCCCTTCTTTCTTTCAAAAAGAAAGAAGCTGCTCAAAGAGAATGCAGACCATTCTTAAGTCAATTTGTTAATCCAGTAATAACTCTTTAGAAGTCTAAAATCATAAATCAGGTAAATTGTTTGGAAACATTAACAAATTCTCAATTCTAGAAAGGTAAAGCAGTTTGAACTTTTTGCTAGCCAACATCCTATAAAACTACCAATTACCTGCATCAATAAATTTCCTCAGTGAATAGGACATGTTCCGCCACTCAGGTCAGGGGATAGAATTTGCCGGGTCTCCTGAATGCAGGCCCATTTGTGGCTTCCAATTCCTTTTTTCTCTTATTTTCTCCGAGGTAACTATTCACTTAATCTCTGATGCTGTACTCAGTGTTTGCTCTGTATGTCTATAGGTTACCTAATTTCTTTTACATTTCTAGAAGTAGAGTTACTAGATGAAGAAATATGAATATTTTAAAATGCCTTAGTTCACGTAATGGTTGCTTTTAAAATATATCATTTCACAACAACAATAACAATAACAATAATAATAATAATAGTAATAATAATGAAAATATTATTCCTAAAGTGGAAAGGGAGTGAAGTAAGTTAAGAGTGGGATGGACAGCTCCTAGAGTAAGACCAAATGAGACTATTTTTCAGAAAACCTCAGCAGTCTGTTTCTGAATTCTGTTTCACCCACTTTGAAAATACTCTGTTTGGCCATTTCCACTAGTGTGGAGTAAGAAAGGTGAGCATGCTGAGCCGTGCTCTGGCCTTGAAGACTTCTGCACAGTGGTGGCATATGCTTGTGCCCACATTCTTGGCTGCAGTAAAGCACATGGATCCCCTCCTTTAGGAAGGGAAAGTGACATATTCTGATGGGTCATTGTTTTAGTTAGTTTTCTCTCGTGTTGCTGGGACAAATACCTGACACTCAGGCTTAGGGAAGTAAAGGTTTATTTAGTTCACAGTTACTAGTGGTTTCGTAGTTGAAAGCACCCTGAATTACATAGCAAGGCCTCGTGACACTGCTCCTGCTCTACAGGGTCTGGAGGAGAGGCTGAGGTGCTGCAGTGTCCAGGATGATCTGCTCCATACCTCTGAGAGACCGCCACCAGGCCTGGCGTGGATAGGGAGGTGCATGCTGTCAGCTTGATAGGTTAGTGCTTCTCTGGCCCTGCCTTAAAGTCCCACCCTGGTCTTCCGGCCACGCCCCTCGAGCCATGGGCTGTTCCTCAAGCAGGACTGCCCCATGACCTACATAAGGCTTTGTTGGGACAACTAGATAGAAACCATAACAGTCATAACAATGTCCACTATTTCTGTCAGTGATTTTGCGCCATCTTGAAGAAAATCAGATCGTTTAAGATCACTGGTCACTTTTCATAATGTAGAGTCACTTCTTGGCCTTGGAGGAATCTGCATCTCACATGAGACCATAACTTCTGTAATTATCAGTTGGGTTGTTGCACAGCAGTGGGGGTGAATACTTTTTGGGAGCAGGAATACTTTCAGGAAGAGTCTCACACATATAGTTATTAAGAGACTGAAGAAATAATAAATTCAGCTTATTAAGTATTTTGGTGGAAAATGGCTCCTCATTAGGAAACAAGTTATTGCACCTGTTTTATACCTGTGTTTACATGTTCTGGGAAGATGCTTAGTACGTTTCCTAGTCTATGAGTAAAAACATTTAGGAGTGGGGTATTTTTTCAGGGAGTTTGCACGAAGTTATCAGGAATGCCTTTTGGTTGTGCTTAATACCCTGTCTTTACCCTTTTTACCTTGAATTTGCTTTCTTCCTGTTGTTGTTCTTTTCTGAAACTGTGCTCTGTGGTATAGGTTGAGAACAATGACTGATTTTTTACTTCACTTTCTGTGCCTTCATCAAGACATGAATGACTAAAACACTGCTATGTGCCTGCACATAGTCTGACAGTGGTGAGGGTGCTGTGGTTGTAGGTGAGCTCACACATAATCAGCTGTTTCTCTTCTGTTTCCCACAGGGCTCTTCTCTAGGATGGTGGAATTGGGAGAGGCTCCTTTAACCTTCCTCTGGGATTCACCCCCTTCCAGAAGACATGGAGAGCATTCTCACGGGGAGCCAGAGCTCCCACGCCTCTCTGCGCGATGTCCATTCCATCAACCCCACACAACTCATGGCCAGGATCGAGTCCTATGAAGGAAGGGAAAAGAAAGGCATATCTGACGTCAGGAGGACTTTCTGTTTGTTTGTTACCTTTGACCTCTTATTTGTAACATTACTGTGGATAATAGAGTTAAATGTAAGTTGATTTTTTTTATGACTTTATAAAAAATGTTTCTGGAGATAAACAGTTTCTAAAATTTTTCTTCTGTCTGTCTCAGTGAATAATCTTTTTTCAAGAGGAAGTAACATTGCCCTTCTCCAGTTCATTTAGACCTGTGTTAGCCTCTAGTGTTACTGCTTGAAACAAACCTGGTAAATCTAAAGTTCTTTTGAGTTCCCAAGAAGAGTTGAAAGACTACAAAGAGACAGAAACAATAGGCTCTTCTTCATAAAGTTTTATTGGAACACAACTATGCTCCTCTGTGTGCATACCACTTCAGGCAGAGTAACTGGTTGGTTGAGTAGTTGAGAAAGACCTTTTGATCCAAAGGTCAAAGTAATTATTCCCTAGGACTTCTCAGAAACACAAAAATATGAAATGCTTCTGAAATTGTTTTTTACGTATTACATTGACTTTTTAATTCTTTTGAGATTTTGCATTTTCTTTTACTTTTTCTGTAAAGATTTTATTCATTCCTGTTTTATTAAGTTTTCTTAGAGGCATGGAGGATTATACAGTAATTTCACCCAGTCATTGTGTAGGTAAGTAGGATCCAATAGAAGTATCATGCAGAATTTAGAATACAGAATTTTAACTTTCTCATTGCCACAGGAAGCTCCCTTCCCAGCAAAGGGTGTCTGCTTCTTCCTGCCTAGCAGCTCATTTCCCTACAGCCACACTGGCTTCCTCCTACTCTGAGACTAGAGGGTGCTCAGTCTGTACTGGGGCCTCTGTACTAGCAGTTTCCTCTGTTCTTCCTTGAGACCTTGTACCAAATGCATTAAAAAAAAAAAAGGGTGCTCAGGAGGAAGGGGGAGAGGAAGGAGTTCAACTGAGGAGGAGGAGGAACAGAGGGTTGAGAAATAGACTTCACCCACCCTAGCATCAAAGGGTGGCTTCCAGGTGCTAGTTTATAGTGTTGTCTAGAGGAGCAGCATGGACCAATTATCCCTCAACCCTGTGTGTGTGGGACCAGGAGTGTTGCACATTTTGGAATGCTTTTTATTTACCTGAATACCTAATACTGTTGGAGCTAAGATCCAATTTTAAACACAAAATTCATTTATTTGTATATACTTTATACTCATAGCCTAAAAGGAATTTTGTACTATAATTTTAATAGCCTTGTGGTTGGGTCAAGATTTCTCACGTATCAGTTGTGGAAGTTTCTACCTGTGGTACTGTGTTTGTGTTCCAAACCTTTGGATTTTGGAGCGTTTCAGATTTCAGATGTTTGGATGGGGATGTTCAGTTTGACCAGAGAGAACTAGATTGGGAAGGAATTTGGTGTGGAAGTATAACCAGTCTAAGATATCTTGAGCTAAAGATGAATTTAGAGTATAAGCTAGGGTTGCAGATGCGTATTCTAGATAGTTTCACTTAAAGGTAATGCAGAATTATCCTTGGTTCAGATACAGGAGAAAAACTTTCTCTCCTGGCAAATCTGACCTGGTGGCATTGGCTACCACACTCTGGAGGGGAAGAGGCTCTGGGGGCGCAGCCTCGCTGCTGGGACCATGTGGGGTATACATTCTTTTAGAGTTCTAGCTACCAGCAAGTGTCCTTAGTTTGGAGAGATGAAGCACTGAGAGGAGAGGGCTAGCTTTTAATAATGAATGACCTTTCTCTTCATTGTTTTACTTCCGTTCATTTATAAAGATGTACAGGAAGGTGAATGTGTGACCTTTCTCGGCTCATGATAAAGAAATCGGAAATCAAAACCTTCAGGGACTGTTGGCCAGATAGCTCAGTGGACTAAAGCACCTGCCTAGGCAAGTGCAGGGACTGGGGTCAATCTCAATATGCCTTGCAGCACTGCCCCAGAGCATGCTGAGTGGGAATGAGACTGGGCATGGTGGAGCATGCCTGTAACCCCAGCACCTGGGAGGCTGAAAACAGGAGAAACATTATGAGTCTGTTTGCCCTGTAGACACTGTACCAAATACATTAAAAAAAAAAAAAAAAAAAAAAAAAAAAAAAAAAAAAAAAAAAAAAAAAACTTCAGGGGACTGAGGGCATGAAATAGTGTTTACCACTTTCATTTTCATAATAAACCAAATCCTGTCATGATAACTAATTCTCGTCTGACTGATGAGGGAATCTGACAGCGCTATTTCTTACTGATTTCTTTCACTCTTACTCAGTTGATTAATGGCACATTGCCTTTTGTTTTCATAGAGTATCTGTATTTATTCACCAAAACTGTTAGAACTGGAAGTTGGAAATGAGGATAACACAGCTCATTCCCTATGACCAGGCTGACCCTGGGTCCTCATGATGACAGAGCCTGCCACATGCTACATCATTTGCTACAGTGTGTCCCCTAACTTGATTTCTTAAGTATTCTCAGCTAGGTACAGTGTTGCTCACCTAAAGTCCCTTTACTCTAGGTGACTGAGGCAGGAAGATCCCAACTTTGAGCCCAGCCTGGGCAACTTACTAACTTAGAGAGACACTGTCTCAATAAAAGGGGCTGAGGGTATAGCTCACTGGGAGGGTACTGGATTTAATCCCAAATATCACTAAAAAGAAAACTATAGTTCTGGTGTCGTTATTTGTAGTTTTGAACTTGGCGGTTTCACATTCAATTGGTGACAGAATCTGGAGGGAGTTGAAAGTCTGACTGAACTTTATCATTCCTTCTAATTTTGTCATGTATAATCAATCATATGTTTAGTCTGCTGCCAGTGTCTTTATCCAAGTTACTTATTTAAATTGATAAGCCTGCAAAAATTTAAAATGCCACTAGCAAATAACAACAGCAAACCACTTCTGTCCTTCTGTCATGCCTGCTGCTCTCATAGGTATTTGGTTTGGATTACGGAACTGTGGCCTTGCAAAATATAAAATGAGGGATAAGCAGAAATGCAAATTTGTAGAAGTGAAAACTATCTTATTTTTTTGTAACATGTCAATTTGACAAAATATGAATTGCATCATTTTTTGCTATACATTTATATTTTGGATGAGTGAGCAAAAGAACTGAAGAAATCAGACAGAATGTGCAGCTCTTACCTGTTAAAAGTAACGAGTTTCTCCCAGAGTTGAACACTCCTGGGTTCTGAGGAGGTAGGCAGGGAAGCAGGAAACCTTACTCTTGCTTTATTTTCCCCTGTAAATCTGTCCACCCTCTGCTTTTTTCCTCCTCTTCCTAGGTGAATGGAGGCATTGAGAACACATTGGAGAAGGAGGTGGTGCAGTATGACTACTATTCCTCTTACTTCGACATATTCGTAAGTATTTTCAATGTCTTTCTTTTTTTTCTTTTTTTTTTTCTTCCTGTATTTAGGGCAGGTTCTACAGGGTCTCCAGGGTCTGCAGGGTCTCACTAGGTAAATTGGACTCATAGAGATTCTTCTGTTTTCAGTTCCCAAGTGCTGGGATTATAGGCATGCACCACCACACCCAGTCTCAGTCGCCATCTCAGCACACTCCACAGGCGAGGTCAGCACAGCAGGCCAGGGACGGACCCAGGCCACTGCGCTCTGCCTAAGCAGGTGCTTTAGTCCACAGAGCTATCAGGCCAGCCCTTCAATTTCTTATCTTCAGATGTGAGGAAACTGAAACCAGAAGGACCCGGATGCAGTGTAGGCTGGGCCCTACAGTGCTCACCCTGCTGCTCTTTCTCCGACGTGTCCTCCTGCTCAGGCCCCCATCCCAGAGGACTGTGCTGTCATCAGGAGAAGAAAGATGCCCAGGGCCTAGGGGAAGGCCAAGGGAAGAGCTGCTCCCTGGGAGTGTGTGTGTGTGTGTGTGTGTGTGTGTGTGTGTGTCTGTGCGCATGCACACGTGCCTAGGCGAACACTTGTGGCTGACATAGAACTCCCAGAAATATCATAATTATGGAAGGAGGATTCACCTGCATTTATGACTGGGTGAGGAAAATCCTACTCCTTTATGGGGTGTTCCACTGGTCATCACTGAGAACTCGGATGATGCCCAGCTTGGATGGCTTGGGCTGGGATCTGGGCCAGGACCCCAGTGCTGGCCTAGGCCTCAGTGCCCATTGGAGACTGTGTCCCCTCAAATCAGAGTGATGAAGATGGTCTGGAAAGTTCAGAAAGCTGAGTCGCTTCTATTTTGAATGTATTTTAAATAACTTGTCTTTGTGTTCATATTGCTTCCCTCAGCTCTTGGCAGTGTTCCGGTTTAAAGTGCTGATCCTTGCATACGCCGTGTGCAAACTGCGTCATTGGTGGGCAATAGCGGTGAGTGGGTGAGTGGGGAGGAGTGTGGACCCGGCCCAGCCCGACTTGGCCCCCTTCGTCCCTCGCTTCGGGCCTGGCACCCAGCTTCTCTCCAGCGTGCGCCACTGGCTGTCTGGCTTCCAGGATACTAGGCCACATGAGGAATTGAGAGCCCTTTGGAGATGGCGGGCAAGGCAGCCACCTGGCCTCTGCTTTCTGCACGGAGCAGAACCGAGTGGTGTACCTCAGTCACAGAGCTTTCCTGAGAGTCCTTGTCTGCTTGATGCTGTGTGGTGACCTTTGTGTGAGTTAGTCTGTGATGATCAGCACCCTGCCCTGATCGCAGGGGAGGTGCTCCTGTACGCCTGAGCCTGCTTTCTTAGCTCCTTTCCTGGCTTGTTCCGGGCAGCTGTGTTTCCGCTCATCTCCTTTCTGGCGCGCAGCAGAGCCTGAGCACCTGTGCTGATTCTCAGTAAATGCGAAGAGATCGCAACGCCTACAGGCAAGTCTGCCTGGACCTTTGGGCCCTTTTAAAGCCCTCATAGAGCAGATGCAGGGCAGGAGGGGGAATGTTGAGCTCCTGGGCACTGAGTCCCTCGGGATAGGAGCTGTGCTGCCCTCTGAAGATCTCGTCTGCCTGGACTGTGTCTTCTGAGCATCCCCCGCTTACCCGGAGGCTGGCCCTGTGTACATCTGGAAGCTGTCATTCTGGCGGCTTGCCCTACAGTCTAAGCAGGCTTGTGCCTCTTTCTTGAATCTCCCTCTGTCCGTGTCACACTGACTAAAGATCGCATCTTCTGAGCTTTCTACAGCGGCCTGCATTTCAGATATCCCTTTCCAGTGTCCATGGTGCAGACTGGTGTCTGTCAGGCCTTGTGTCTGCGCTTGTTTTAGAAGAGAGGTGGACATGTAAGCTTTCCATGAGAATTACAAGAAAATAGCTTCAGTGTCTGCATCCAGATTGTCTGAAGGGTAGATCAGTTGTGGCAAATCATTGTATGGTTGTTGATTTGTTTTAGAGCCACTTGCAGAGAAAGTCTAGGAAGAAATCAGCTGATAACCTACAAACATTTAGTGTCAGCCTCGACAATGAATTGATGTAAATTTAAGATACTTGAGATATATCAAAATGAGAAGCATAGTAGTCAGGCGTGTGTGTGTGTGTGTGTGTGTGTGTGTGTGTGTGTGTTTCTCTGTCTACTTAATACATGCATACCCTGTTCTCTAGTCTGTCAGTCAGTCATGGCAGCAATTGACATTCACTTGGCTAAGGTTTCACCAAGCTAAAATACCAGTGGAGCAGAGAGTGACAGGGACTGAGTCCTGCAGGACTTCTTTGGGCTTTCTGATTCCCCCGGGAAAGCCTGTCCTCACACCTCAGTGGGCCCTTGCCCTGTGCATTTCAGTCTCTTAGCATCCTGTACCACATGTTTCATCAAGCACAGGTTCTAACACATTAGCCTTCAAAGTGCGGGGAAGGACTATCACCACCCACTCTGAGGTGGCAGAAAGAGCAGTGGGAAAAGCCAGGCTGGAGAGGGCTGCTTGAGACCTAGTTACTCTGGCTCCTTCGGTCTCCGTCCGGGTACAAGAGGGCTCTTCCCAGTGTGGAACATCTAATTTGAGTGAAAGTACGTTATGTGTCTTGCAGTTGACCACAGCAGTGACCAGTGCCTTTCTACTAGCGAAAGTGATCCTCTCAAAGGTATGGCCCTGCACTGTCACCCACACCATCGCCTCAGTTTCTGGTGTGAGCTGGTAGTGACCACCCTCCTTCTCTGTCACATCTGCCCTCCAGCTGTTCTCCCAAGGAGCATTTGGCTATGTGCTGCCTATCATTTCATTCATCCTTGCCTGGATTGAGACGTGGTTCCTGGATTTCAAAGTCTTACCTCAAGAAGCAGAAGAGGAAAACAGTAAGTTTCTGGCCTCCTAGGACTGGCCGGGTATCAAGTGGAGGGAGGTATTAGCTGGAGGTGGGCCAGCTGCACGTGGGCAGAGTGAGGCTCTGGCAGAGCAAGAGAAGGCCTGAGGGGGTAAGAAGGTGAGAGGACAGTGGGGGAGCAACTCCTCCTCCTGCGGGCAGAAGCCTGGATGCTGCTTGTGAGGGACAGAAAATTCTCCTCAGAGATGAGTACGGATCATACTGTTAATTCTCTCAGGACTCTATGTTTGGGTGCATGTCAAAGCACTGCTATTACAGAGGCAGAGAAAATGCAGCCCATCTTCAATAAAGCAAGGTAGCAGTTTTAAATACAAGGTAGTGATTTTGCATTGTCATAACTGCTGCACACAGCAGGTGCGGGCTGGGTACAGGCCGTAATGCAAGTTACCTGCCTAGAGCTAGACTTGAAGTTCAAAGGAGTAAGACCCTGGCCAGTGCAGCCCTCAGCTTTCTTAGCCCTCCACTGTCCTCTGGGGAGTGAAGTGACACCTGGTCAGCTCTTGGCTCTGCTTGTCCCAGGATGGAACCAGGGAGCCAAATGATGGGTCGGGCTGTGTGGTTAGTTCCTGGGCTGAGCTTCTCCTCAGGGTGCCCTCGTAGATGCCACAGGCCCAGCCCCCTCATGCAGAGGAGAGTGACTCCAGCCAGCTCAGACACCTGTGCAGTTCTCAGGAGTGTTACATGGGTGCCCTTTCCACTGCCTGGTTCAGATTTCTTTGCCTCATGGGACAGCCTTGTGTCCTGTGGAAAGTTAAGCATGTTTATGGCCTGAGAAAAAAATGAGGCCAGAAGTTTCTTTGCATGTAGTTTTATTTTGCAAAAATCTCTTTTACTGAAGAGAAATCTATACTAAAAAAAAAGAAGGAAAATTCAGAGTAGATCTTAAAAACATTATTGTTCAAGAATGTTTCTACTACCCTGTGCCCTCTTTTCCATGCTGGAAGCATAATGTGGAAAAGGCACGGGTAAAGCTAATGAAAGACTTTTTACTATACCTGTTCAGCAGGCTAAACTTTAGCCATGGTGTATCAGCTGTTAGTATGACTCAGAGTCTAGTGGTTACTGGACTAAACACAAGTCATGGTGGTCAGCATCGTAACCAAGTTCATGAGAATTTCCACAACAGCATTACCTGGCGCCATCAGTAGCTGACGCACCGCCTGCCGTCTGCTCTCTGGTCTGCGCTCCTTCAGATGCTTGCCTAGCCGAACCCAGCCCAGCCTTTGGCCAGTGACTCAGGCGCTGACGGCCTTGCTGATAAGCTGTCAGCATCCTGGGATTTCCTCTTCTTTCAGCTTTTTCATGTAAATCTTTCTTTATTATCTTCTTCATTCTTTATGTATTTATAATGGCTACCTAGTTATTCCGTGGCATATGACATTTCTTTAACCAAAAGAAGACTGGCCATTTTTTATATAAGTTGGAGGGTTTTTTTTTTTTTTTTTTTTTCATTTGTGTGTTTGGTACAGGGTCTCACTATGCAGCTTGGACTTGTAGTGATCCTCCTGTTTTTTAGCCTCCCCAGTGCTGGGATTATAGGCATGTGCCGCCAAGCCTGGAACTTCTTCCCTGGCTCAGCATGCCTCGGGTGGGGCTGGCCCAGCACGTGGAACCAGGGATCAAACCCAGGTCCCTATGTTTGCCAAAGCAGGTACTTGGCCTGCTGAACTGTCTCACCGGCCCTGAGCTTGAGTTTTTCATTTCATTCTGTGTTTTAGTTTTGAGTTTGATATTTAATATTTATAGGAGAGGGAAATTCACAAGGAAAAAGATCCGTAAATACTAAGTTTAGAAATCCTTGCAAAAACATGTAGCAAGTTTTAAACGACTAAATTATTGTCATGGATTGGTAATGGAACCTTTTTTTT
Source organism: Capromys pilorides (assembly GCA_004027915.1). Classification (NCBI taxonomy): domain Eukaryota; kingdom Metazoa; phylum Chordata; class Mammalia; order Rodentia; family Capromyidae; genus Capromys; species Capromys pilorides. Next base: position 10,398 of record PVKN010009512.1, read on the forward strand.
TTTTTGGTTGAAAGATATTCGTCCTAATTTTTTTTTCTAAGACTTTCTTTAAGCTAATAATATTATGCTTGCAGTTATGAGGAGATATCATAGGAACTGAGTCTCATGCAGCATTTGCAATTCTTCTCTTCCAGGACTGCTGATTGTTCAGGACGCATCAGAGAGGGCTGCGCTCATACCTGCAGGTCTTTCAGATGGCCAGTTTTATTCCCCTCCTGAGTCTGAAGCAGGTAAACTCTGTGATTAGCATTTGTTTTTTTGTCATTTAAACCCTACATTTCCTCCTTCGCCCTCTTTCTTCTGTTTCTCAGTGCCCTTGGCAAGTATTTTGTGTGCTGGGTTATGAAGATGCAGGGGGTGATTGAAATATATCTCTTTTATGTTAGACTACTTAAATTAAAATTTATTAAAGTAAAAGACACTGCCATAGTTCCCCTCAGAATGTGTACTTCCGGTGTGTTTGTCCCTCCCGTCATTCCTACCACTGTCTGAGGCAGTTCTGGAAGCCCTTTTTCATGAATGTCTCTAGAGATGTGATACAGTAAAAGCAAATTCCATTACTGAGTGCCATCCAGTGTACAGGCAGGCTCATAAAGACATGGCAGTGTGTCCTTGTGAACCTAATTGCAGGATTCACAGTGTGGACCTGAGCAGGCAGAGGCAGAACAGGAGCCCTCACCCAGCCCCTCACAGGATCAGGTGGAGCTCCACTGTGAGAGCTCGACGGAGTTCATATCTTGGCCATCAGTGTGGAACCTAAGATGTAAAACCGTAGGGCACAGGAGCTGGCCTGTGGATTGCCAGAGAATCTGCTTATCAGACAGTAGAAATTAGGTGATGTGCTAACCTTTCTGCTCATTCTTGCTTCACTTAAATGTCATGGCAGTCGTTCTCATGAAACTTCATAATTTAGCTCATATTGTTTTGACTCCAAGACTAATCAACTTTCTGTCTCTTTTTTCCCTGTGTGTGTGTGTGTGTGTGTGTGTGTGTGTGTGTGTGAGAGAGAGAGAGAGAGAGAGAGAGAGAGAGAGAGAGAGAGAGAGAGAGAATAATAATAGCCTTCTCTTTGGGGAGCCCTTGGCTTCTCTGTGGTGTTTGCCACCACCTAGTGGTCCTTCAGGGAATCACATCTCATTTGGGTGCGCAGAACAAGATGCTGTCCCAGTGCTCCGCTGGGTGGCTACCTTGCCTAAGCACATTAGCAGGGGTGGGCAGAATGACTTCTCAAAGGGCCGCTTTTTACGCACTATGTTTGTATATCTGAACATTCAGTTTCAACAGGAATAAAAAATTGAAGGTTATTCCTGGATTCATGTGTCTAGACCAGAGGACTTTCCTGCAGTGCGTGCATTTCTTGTTGTACCAAGCAGCTAAATGTCAGACTTCGGTAGCTAGAGTTGTGGGCTGCTGTTGCCCTGGTCCAGCCCTGGCTGGCCCTGTGGGCATCTGCCAGGCCAACCCTGCGCTTCCCTGCTTGTTTCCCCAGTGACACCTACCCCTCCTCGCACAGTGGGTTTAGAACTCCTATGGGATTAGACAAAAAGAAAGAGTAGATAAAATAAAATACATAGTTAGATAAAATAGTAAGTAAAGACGTTGGCACTTCCCCTTGAGTGCTGTCCTCTGAGAAGTTAGGAAGTGAGTCCATATTAGTCCATCGCGGTTTGTGCTGCAGAAGCTGTAAAGGTGCTTTTTTTCAGGCTGCTTATGGACATTCTGGGGCCCTGTAAGCCTGGGCGTGAGATGGCAGTAGAAGGAACCATAGTTCTTGGGCAACCGGTGACACTTTTGTGGGGTCAGAGAGCAGACAGGAGCCCAGTGTGAGGCGAGGACAGGGCGGCTCCTTACCTCCTCCTGGGGAGTGTCTGGCTGACACTAGAAGAGGAGGACTGTCGAACAGCGTCTCTTCCCAGCAAGGCTGGAGAACGGCATTCACGCTCTGGTTCAGCGCCCTCCAGAGTGACGCACCTTCTGTCTGCCCGCGTCGGGCTTAGTCATTGCTATGACGTACGGGATTTTTGTTAGAACCATTGTTCGATGAGATTAGTAGTCATGCGATCACACTTTAACAGCAATAAATTGAAAACAGAGGTCTTTTTACACCTATTGCTTCAAATTGTGAGAATTAGTTGCTGATTAGCAGAAGTTTCCAACTTCATCCTCTTGATTTTGGGTTTTTGTTGTCCCAGCAGCTATAGTTCAAAGACAGTGCCTCCCTACTGAGCCGGCCTGGCACATTTGTTAAATACCTTTTGGCCATAAATGGGCCTGTTGTAAATTTTATGATTTTTTTTTTTTTTGATTTACTGTAGATTGGTGCTTGGTGACTCTATTTTTCAAAAGTAGATTGATTTTGCATAGTTGATGTGAAATGTTTTGTTCTGCTACAGCTGTCGTACTTCCTGTGACAGTGTTTCAATGCCAGCTCATTTTGATATGCTGCAGCTTCACTTCCATGTATTCCTCAGTTTTCAGCAGCTGCTACTGCTGTACTTGTGGATCCTTCTGTTCTTTTCACATGAACCGTATAGATTAAGGTGTCTCAAAAATTCAAAGACTTGGGAAATTTGGGCCTTTTTTTTTTTTTCCCACCATGTCACTGATAGGTTTTTCCTCTGACTTCCAATGCACATCTATTGGTCTGTTTGGATGGCTCCCAGCTCTCTGAATTCTATGCACACTACGTTTGGTCTTTTTCTCTCTCTATGTATATGTCAGCTGCGTTATTTCTACCAGTCTATCTTAAAGGGCAGAAGTGCCTCTGCCTTCTTCAGTGTTGTGTGGACTCTTGCAAATACTTTAGAATACTCACACTTTTTCACACTAGGCTTTCTTCTCTGAAATTTTGGTTTGTTGTTATTTTTTCCTCATTTTGAAGCTGTATTCATTTGTGTCATATTTTCCTTTAGTTTTTGAATTGATTGTAGTTTTAGGGTTATATTTATGGCCACTTCCTTGATGATTTTCCTTGGTAAATAATTTGGAGACATTCAGAGATACTTTGTTTTTCTTCACCCTTAGTATGATTACAGTTTTTTGATTCCATATGTCATAGATTTTCTGGTAGAAAGTATTTTATTGCAAAATATACATAGCAGCTCTAATTTTTGATACCTTAAGAGGTTTTGTTGGTTTAATAAATTGTCTGTGAAATTATACTCCTCAACTAATGTGACTGTTTCTTCTTGTTGTTTGTTACGCTTGTTTCTTAAGTCTTGCATTTCTTTTTATGACAAGTTTCCTTTGGCATCCTCTCAGGGACAGATGAATGGATGCCCAAGTCTGAACAGAGGTCGCACTCAAACCCCTGGATTAGGATTATGTGCTTTGCCGAAAGGAAATGTCACATGAATTGGGTGTCGCATTCAGGGTTACATTATTTTCAAGTCTTCTGCAGCGTATGCTTTCTGCTGAGCCCTTCATATGATCGCTGTCTGCTTACAGCAGGATGTTGGATGGGCTAGAGCTCCTTGGGTCTCTCCCTTCTTGCAGAGGAGAATGGATTCAGCCAGGCGTTTGCTTGCCGTGGCTATGAACACCTTAGGCCGGCAGAGCAACTACCTAAGAGTGCAGCTCCAGCTTCAGTGAGTGTCCTTGAGCTGGTTCTTGTGTTGCTGGCCCCACGGTAGCATCCAGTACTGTGAGCTGGGTGGGCGGTGGTAGGAAAGGAAGAGGCAGCTTGGGCAGCAGTAGCCCTATTGTATCCTAAATTTTGCAGTGCTTTCACATTTAAGCATGTCTCCAGTTACTGTATGCATTGGGTCATCTAGAGGGTTGCAGTGCTTAGTTTTGTCCCCTTTGCCACCTTGTAGAAGTTCTCATGGAGAAGATATATTGACCTATTGACTGCCTTGCTAGACCACAGCTAGACATCCCTTTGAAATAGGTGTACAATACCTATAGTTATGTTTTAATTCAGGATACAACTTTAGTTGCATTCCCAGGTAATCCCAAGACACATTTCTCCTTATGATTCATGCTCATAACCCCACACAGTCTTTGGTAAGCCTGGAGACAAAGGCTTGGCCCAGCCCTCCAGTCACCCTTTCAGATACTGTAGAGCTGCTAAGCCACCCTGCATTTCCATTGTCTAGGGCAGTTCAGTGGCTGGCAAACAAAGCAGCCCAGCCATTCCACCTTCATCTGTTTCTTTTACCCGCAGCTTCACTTGAGCTGTGTCACGTTCATTCGAGAGAGACACAGTCTCCAGCTCCGGGCAGCCTGTGTCCACAGGTGCTCAGGGCTCTAACCCAGGGGAATGCTCTTAGCAGCGTCAGGCAGGGTGAAGCTGCAGCGGAGTTTAGCTATTCCTGCAGGTGTACACTGCTTCCGTCCTATTCCCCTCCTTCTCTTCTTGCCTTTTGCTGATTTGGAAAATCATACCTGCTTTTATGAGAATATGGAAGGAGCAACATTAAGAACTTTTGCCTGCCCTTTGAAGTATTACCAATGTTGGCATTCAAAATGTAGCTTGTTTCTGTGTAAGGTGTGTAATTTATGTCACTTTGGCTTTACTGTCTATATTACTTATGCCCTGATTTTAAAACTGGAATTTAAAAATTACTAAGTCACTGTAGGTTCATTGCAAGCATCTTGTAAACATCCACAAAAGCATATATAAATCATTTGATTATTATCTTTTATGCTTTCTTGTTGCACGTGTATGTTTACTTTCTTCTGTCAGAAGTAATCTTATGATATTACAGATAGATTTGTTTATTAATGTTTAGATGACTTTGCTGCAGATCCATTTTCCATGTTGTATGCTACATATGACCATAATTTTACAGAGATGTAAGATACTTCATGGAAATGTGTTTGTTTAGCCTTTTTTACATTCCCAGGTACTTACATAAGTTTTGTTTTCTAATTGTTACTGAGGAAAACGTATGTAATTCCGGGATGGGCTCCAAGGGAAGATTTCCAGAGCAGAATGATTCTGGGGTGACTGGAAGTATAAGAGTGGTGCAGGGCTTCTGAGACCCTGGTGGAGAGCGCGGGTGGTGAGCACTGGCCGCAGCCAGAGGATGGACGTCGGGATCTGCCTTTGTAGGGCCTCACTCTACTCTCAGTGCAGTGCTTAAATCTGTTGTACGAAAGCTCATCATTTGGAGTACAAAATACAAGCTGTGTTAGAGAGGCAGAGGAAGACAAAAATAACTCATGTTAAATGAGTATTTAAATACTATGTAAGTGAAATCCATCTGACCAAGTTAGTACAAATGATAATGCAAGTTTTCGTCCTTCGAGAAACAAGTAGCATATTAAGAGGCCGCTTAACTAATCACATAACTGTGGATTATAATGCAGCGCCTTATGACAGCAGTGGAAAGAGATCCATACTTCTTTTTTTCCACCACACAGGATCTGAAGAAGAAACAGAGGAAAAACAGGACAGTGAAAAAGCACTTCTAGAACTCTGACTTCGGCTTCATAAATGTAAGTGATAATGAAATCAACCCTGTAGCTAGAAAAGAAGTGTTTTCTCTGAGCAGATTGACAGTAAACTTCAACGAATGAGTGTAAGAAATAGCCAGAAGTGTCATAATGACAGATTCAGTTGTCACATGTTATTAGTGTCAAATCTCTTAAAACTTTTCTATGGGGGGTCTTCGGCTTAGCTCAGTTGTTTAAGTGCCTACTTGGGCAAATGTCGTCAGGCACAGGGAACTGGGGTTCTATTCCCAGCTCTACATGCCTTACCTGACCTGCCCTTAAGGCAGCCTGAGCCAGCCCGAAAAAAAAAAAAATTCTTCTCAACTTTAAGGGCCAGCCAAATAGCTCAGCACATTAAAGTACTTGCAGGCAGGCACAGGGGCAGGGGGTTTAATCCATAGGCTTGCTGTGCCTGCCCCACCCCTAGGCCATGCTGAGACAGCAATTGAGACTGGGCAAGGTAGCATGCATCTGTAATCCCAGCACTTGGGAGGCTGTAAACAGGCAGATCACTATTAGTCCAATCTAGTAGTGAGACCCTGAACACCCTGTAGACGCTTCCCTTTATTTTTTTTCCTCAGAAAAGTAACATTAGTAGTATTTGAAAAATACTTCAGAGTCCCAAATCTCCAAAGAATAAGAAAGAATACATATTGTTAGCTTAGGCAGGATGCCTGTGACCAGCCACTGTTTTGGTTTTAAACATTAACCGGTTGCTGCTGTGAGGACAGTGGTCCTGTAAGATGCCAGAACTGCTGCTACTGCGTGTCCCCTGAAGGCAGGCAGGCATAACTAACACAGGGTGCTATGTATGGAAATCGGGCTCCACTCTGCCCAGTGCGTCACCAGGGGCATAGCAGGCTTCCCCAGAGGCTCTCAGCACTGTGGAACTACCCAGCTGTCATCAGAAGCTTAAGGGAGAATGGTGGGTGTGAAATCACTCAGACCACTGAAGAAAAATCATTTCAGCCTTACAGATACTAAGAAAATAAGCACCCAGATATCAGAGCAACAGCAGCTCTGCTCAGTTATTTCACCATAAGCAAACAAGGTAGCGGCTGGAGTATGAGTCTGGGTAAGCTGGCACACTGGTCAGCTGGTGGCAGGGACCTCTAGGGTCGTGGCTGTTGAGTACTGTGCCCACATGGGTGACCCCGGCATGCCTCAGCCCCTTCTTTCCATGGCAACAGTGTAGACAGAAAGGAAAATGTGACACCTGGATAGGTGAATTTATTCTAAAATGCTTAAAACCAAAATCCTGTGTGGCCACACCAGTGTCCTTCGTGCATCTGCTGTGCTGCACATGAAAATGTAAGGTGGTGTGACTTTGCCTGTCATCATGCTGTCTTCCCTCTTTTCCTAAGTGGGAAGAGCCCTCACTGAAAGCCATCTGCAAGACAAGACGGGGATGGGTCTCCTTGCAAGCTGACATGTGACTTTGTGGAACAGCTGGTTAAGGATTTATTTATGGTGATACCTCATGGACATTGCCCCATATGAACCACTCAGTCGCCCGCCTGTCTTAATGTCCCTCTCTGTGCAGTGAGACGCAGTCACACCTATTAAGGAGTAATTGAAGGAAAGTCTTGTGCTATATCTGAATCAAAAGACTTCGTAATATATTGAAATAACACTTTTGTAGTCAGTGGACTAGCTTTTTATTTCATTTCACAGAATGGAATGTTTTGGTTTCATGTCTCAGATTTCTTTTGTATTTCTTTTTTAACACCCTACATTTCCCTTGTATTTTTTAACTCATGCACATGTGCTCTTTGTATAATTTAAAAAAATAAAATCCAACATATCAAAGTGGCTATTTTTCTCTTTGTTGATTTGGTATTTGGTTTGTAGTAATGGAATTATGAGGGTGGGCAAGGAGGGGTTGAGACGTGCAATACCTTCATACTTTATGTGTTCATATCATGAAATCTCTTTTCTGAGGGAGGCTTTTAAGTATTTTACCTCCTCTTACTTGGAACCTGCTAAAGAACTATAAAACCGTTGCTATCTATTCTCTTATTTAGCTAGTTTGAATTGAAATAAGTTGAATAATGTCAAGAAGTATTTTTACTAAGTGAATATTCACCTTGCTGCTCTCACAGAAGTGGAAGATCTGTTAGTTCTTCTCCAGTCATCTTGTTATTCAAGTAAAACCTACTGGCATGGGAGGAGCCTGGGCATTTTTTTCAGATCCCATCCCCACTATGCCTGTGCTGAGTGGCCGGACCTCAGCACCAGGGCTGGGAAGATTGGGGAGGCTGGAGTCTGAGCAGGCAGAGGTTCTTATGGTACAAGGGGTAAGGAAACAACTCTCCAGGGTTGGATTGAGGCTGAGGCCTGAGAGCCTTGGTGGCTTCTTCTCCAGGCTTCAGTGTAACTCCTGCAGGGACTCCAAATGCACGGTGTGTTGAAGCCCTAGGAAGTTCCTCCACAGAGACAAAGTAATTTGAGTCAGTTTGAATAAAGCTTAATATATGACCAGTGTAAGCATAAAAAGCTAATATCGCACATGCAGGCAGAGCGGGAGACCGGGACGCTGGGCTCAAGCTGTCCAGCGTTGGGGAGCATACAAGGAGCACAGAGATAGCCACTTCATGTGTTCATTGTCTGACTTCATGGCACATCGTAATTGTGTACTTCCTCCTCTGTACTCAGATATTTCTAAACCAGCCCTGGATGCTAAGAGGACTGGCTATCCTAGTGGACATGAGTCATGTGTCACTCTGTCTATATGGAGAAAATTAAAACATAAGGTAGCATTATCTGTAAATCTAATACCTCAGAAGGAGCAGACTTTTGGCGGAATGTTCTGGGTAATCTTGGACTATAGACTGCTCCTTCCTCCTTCCTGTGCAGGGTTGCAACAAGTGACATTAGGTGCAGCATCTGCACAGTCCTGGCCACTGGGTTCCCAGCTCCCACAGCAGCTAGTGCATTTCCTGTGTCCCATGCAGGGCTCCCAGCCATCTGTGGGGGTGGGGGGAGCTGATGGTGGTCACACTTAAATGAAAATAGGTATTTCCTTCACATTCATTAGCTGTGACCTTTTGAAAGCCAGCCAGGTTGGCTGTGGTTTAACAGCCCTCGCCTTCCCTTCTAACACCCTCCCTGCCCATAGTGCAGCCCCAACCAGTAGGGGCCGGTTTGACTTTGAGGCCTCTTCCAAGAATCAACCACATGTGACAGAGCACAGAAACAGAACAAGCCTGAGAAAGCAAAGCCCCAGCAGCCACACCAGCACCGCTTGTCACCCACTGTGTCCCCTCCTCCCCAGGGCTCTGTGTTGTTGAAGTTCAGGTCAGCTCATGTGAATAGAGAAGGAAGGTGCTGAGGGGTCTGAGCCCCATGAGGACGCTGCTCAGGGCCTGGCTGTGACATCAGCCCCACAGAGCTCTGGGTGATGTGACCTTTTCCTGTATGGTGCTGTGTGTTTACAATGCAGAAATAGCTGCACTCTTGCACAGAGAGCAGAAACTGGTCTGAGGTCTGATCAGTTTAGGAAAATCAAAGAGTATATCTTGGTTACATGCATTTTTTTCTATATATAGTAGGAAAATACTAGAAATAAGTCAAGGATCTATTAGAGGGCACTGATGAAATACCCCAGTTTTTATTCACTGTAATACCTTATGGCTCTTTGAATGTACTGACAGCTGTAGAATTTATAAATGAAGAAAGGAATGCTGACTAATGAAGAGTGCATACTGCCTTTGTGTAAGAAAGTGAAGTGGAGACACATAAATATACGTATGTTTTAATTTTTGTAACCACATGAATGTGTCATCTAACAAGTTCATGTTATGCATATTTTAGCACCATGTTCTGATTATTTTCCATTTTAACAACTTTTTAAAAAAATATACCTACTGATTTTGTGGCATCCTTTACTCTTCTCTCTTTGGACTTTTGGGTGGATTTGTGGCTGTCCTATGTGGTGTTGTAGTGACTGGACATCTTCGCATGGACATTTTAGGGCAGGCATTATTTCCAGAGCGAGCTGATGGCGTAGACCCTGAGAGGCCTGTCCATGAGGTATGTGCCTCACGCCTAGGCAGTGTACTGTCTGAGGTGACTCCATCTGAGACAACCACCCCGCGGGAGTCAGGAGATCTCTCAGTCACCAGTTGTACGTTATGAGTCTGTGCCAAAAGTAATGACAAGAAGACCAATGAGTACAGCTCCAGATGTCTCACTGAGATTAGTCTCTGAGCCTAGAGTCACAGAAACATTTCACGTTTATTTATTTATTTTTATTTATCTATTTATTTATTTTTGCAGGACCAGGATTCAGACTCACGACCTTGCACTTGCCAGCCAGGCACTTGTGCCACGGAGCTATCTCTCCAGCCCCATTTCATATTTATTGAGGGCTAAATGCAGGCCAAGGAATGTGCATAACTTCTTTGGGGAACACAAACTACTCTCTCTGTTGACTTGAGCATCTAACTAACTGTAAGTTTACACAGTGCTAGCCATTAGCATCCCAAGCAAGGGATGAAACAACAGGGTACTAGCAAAAGCTGTTATCTGCAGCCTTGAATCCCAGCTTTCTGGAATTTACAAGAGAGACAACAGTTCTCCTCTGGCTCTGTTTATTGCTCTCTGCTCCCTAGGGACATTAGGCTTTTGTCTCATATCTGTGGTTCTATATGAGTTGGTCTCCGATTAAGTCCATGCCTCTGTGACTGTAGGCTCCCAGAAGGAGACTGTAAGCCACCAGGAGAGTAGGTTGAGCCGCAGGTCTTAGCTAGACAAATGTGAAATTGTGTGAACTCTGAAATTTATGTATTTATTTAACATTGCCCATATTTAATAGTGTGGCTCTTTTTTGTATATTATTGGTCATATTCACTACTGGGACTCTATATTTAACAGTAGGCATTCTTAGCACTGGAGATTTTTCTGTGTTTAACATTGGGTCTCTGAGACCTAGTTATCTTCAAAATGAGAACTGTACTGTCCATCTAGAACACAAACGTTTGTGGAATTCTTAATGCTCACTGTGGTAAGTATGGACTATTGGCCACTTAAAGCAAAGAAATAGCCTAGCAACATGATGAGAATTGTGCATACTGTTGCATCAGCTTTCATGGGAGTTAAAAATGGTCAGTTTCTAACTTTTTTGCTTGAATTATAAGATGCTATGTAATATTTCTTGATTGTTATTGCTAAGCTTCTTTTTTTTTTTTGGTGGAACCGGGGTTCAAACTCACAACCTTGCACTTGCCAAGCAGGCACTTGTGCCATGGAGCTGTCTCCCCAGCCCCGTTATTGCTAAGCTTCTAATTGACAGTTATCTAGGTAATTGATTATAGGGAGGTACATCAACTCAATAGACTAACAGATTTAACAAATGAAGCCTGTAAGAAAAGAATTTTGGTATAAAGATAATCTGTAATGAGGTAACTTACAAGTATTGCTTGGAGAGTTTCTTTCCTCCATGTTTTTTTCTTAATAGATGAGAACACATGGAATGTCCTTAGTGACTATGCTTCTAGTTGCAGTGTATATGGAGCACTCTACTCTGCAAGAGCTTCAGACACACATCTCTTCGAGTGGAATTGTGTGAATCTTTGCTGTGCTTTCCCACTGAACACTTGTGCTTGGAGCTGGCTGTTGGGGTTTTCATCTTATCCAAATGTCATGGACTTGAGTCACAGAGGTCCAGTGGAGAAGGCAGTGTATAGACGTCTTCTCAGTGACAAACTGACCAACAGCCCTGTCGCTGTAAGAACAGTGAGGGAGTGAAGAGACGCAGTCCAGGCAGTTCAGGGGACTTTGCTCTCTCGACCAGTTCTAAGCCTAAGCAGGAAGGACGCTGTCCAGAAGAGTGACATGTTTCTACTCTAGGATCAAATAGTGTTTAAAGTAAGAACAGAGGTCCTGAGCTGGGCTTCTTCTGTTCAAATCCAGGAACTGTTGCTAAGTAGCTTTATGAGCATAAGGCAATTCCTTAGACCTCTCTGGCTCAGTTCCCCAGAACCACCTGTTGTACATACCTCAGGGGTGCATGTGAGAATTATATGGGATAGCACACAGTGAAAACAGTACCTGAACCAGAGCTCTGCACAAGTGGTTGCTTATTAATACTTCAGAAGGATGTCAGTCACTGAATTTATAGTTTTTCACAGAAATGTCATTGGACTAAAGATTAGTAAGCTTAGGCAATGGGGGAATAAACTATAGACAATCTATATGTATTTCAAAAACATAGGAAAAAACCTTTTCAGTGTGTTTAATCACAGGGTAATGGATTATTTGAGGAGACAGACGTGCTCACACTGACTTAAACAATACCTGTTGTATATATGCATTATATCAGATATGATCCCAAGACTGTACAGTTCTCATGTGTCAGTTAAGAGAAAGAACAGATGGTATAGGTGGAGTCAAACCAAGGTGCCAGGGTTCTAACTGGCTGTGAAATTTGACTCCTGACCCTGTGTCCACACCCAGGAGCATCATGAAAGGCCCACTGTGCAAGAGGGTCACTATTTATTGCTGCTCCCATAAATGAACATCGGTGCAACAAGGACACTCACAACAGAAGGCAGAGTTTCTATTCTGCTTATATGATGCAGTGCCATTATCAAGAAAGCAAGGCAGTTGGGGAACTAGTGGCCTGCCGGCAGTCTAGAGTACCTTTGAGGAGATGCGCTCACAAATTTGTAAAGCCCCTGAGTCACTGGAGGATGACAGAGGCAAGCGTGCAGTACATGCTTTTTGTTTGTTTTAGACGATTAGAAATGTCACAAGGCCAGCCAGATAGCTCAGCGGACTATAGCGCCTGCTCTAGCAGAGGGCAGTGGCTGGGGTTCGATCCCTGCTGTGCTTTGCCGGCCCCACCCCCAGGGTGTGCTAAGCAGGCGATTGAGACTAGGCATGGTGGTTCATGCCTGTCATCCCAGCACTTGGGATGCTGAAAACAGGAGGATTATTACAAGTCTGATCTACATAGTGGGACCTTATAGACCCTGCAGATTCTGTACCAAATACATAAAAATAAAAAAATTAAAATGTCTGAAAGAAAGATGCTATTAGGTAAATTATGTGTGCTCATCCACACAAGCACAAGAGCCTGAGTTTAGAGAGACCTGGATGTAAATTTATAGTGACCTTAATAGGTAACTTTCCCATCCATAAATGGTGGACCATAACTCAGAAGGCTCATGGAGGATCATGGGTTGCCTGGTACAGTAGAGCTAAGCCCCTGATCCAGCCCACTCATCCCTTCTGCAGAAGGGAGCAGTGTTGGTGCTTTTGCATGTGTGTCAGTGTAGTACTCACTAGCTCTACAGTAGCATGGAGCACACGCCAATGCTGTTAAGGATGTAGCTATACAGCACGATTAGCTCATCTGATCTATCTTACTCCAGGAGTCAGGGCATACTAACATCCTCTCCAGGGAAAAAATTAAGGCACAGAAAATGCAAGTAACTGACGTCATCCAGATACTAAATTCCAGACCCGGTATTGAAGCCCAGGTCCTTTGGTCCAAGGGTCCCAGTGCTCACCACATCCATCACTGAACCTAGAAGATTAATGCAGATCTCAAGGGCATTGTAAGAACCAAGGGCAACACAATGCTATGAAATGCTGCCATGCTGCTGAGCACACACAATACATACCATTAACATTAGACAGTTTCTTATTGAAATGAAGGCTCTCTTGCCAATTTTACTCAAATGTATTGACCTGTGAAAGACCAGTAACATGGGCGTCTTCATCCTTGGAGCCACTGTAACAATTAGAAATGTGGTGTTGTTCCTTTGTGGTGCTGTTCCTCAGATCACACTGTCAATTCCATTTCATCAAATTAAACTACACATGACCCAAAGAAA